>JAZDUH010000147.1:3832500-4017500 GCA_036419115.1 Scarus forsteni | reverse complement strand
TCTCGAGCATTTCCATTTCCTAGAGAAAGACACAATTGCTTTATTTGCTTGACAGTCCTATCACAGCCTCTGTGTTTACATTCATGCTGTTTTAACTGTAAAACGGAGATAAAGACAGCATCAGGTCAAGGTTTTATTAGTTATGCCCCCTTCACCACCTCAAAAACAGCCTCCCTGTCGGATGCAAAGCGTTTATTAAAGTGTCTGCTGCCGCCGCGGTACGAGCATAGAGTCTGAGGCTACAGTGACGGAGAGGTGATATGGTGAACAACACAGCAGAGTCTGCCCAAAAGGTTTTTACAACACAACCATACCCAATCACTCTTAAGTGAAATGCTGTCTCATGCCAAGTTTTTCTCCTGATTATCTTTATACGAAGGTAGAGCCGTTTTGTAGAGCTCATTTCATGTTTGCTTTGACCCATGAAGCCTGCTATTTCCGAGTTCTCTTCCTCTGGAAAAAACATATTTATATATATATGAATACATCTCGTAATAATGAAAGGGAGATTGGTTTACATACCAAAGTCGTTTTATGAACCAGAGTTTAAAGATGTTTACTTAGGCTAAAAAAAGTAATTTTTTCAACACACAGCTTTGGGTATCAGAGTTCTGAAGCCTTTCTCAAGTGAATTCTCAGGATATTCCAGGTTAAGGCATTTCTGCATCGGTCTCCAGTATCCCAAGCGGTAGGAGCGAAACAGATATAGTGCTTTTATTTCACTTTGTAAGCAAAGGAGCAATTATGTTGGAAAGTTTTTTCCTGTAACACCTATCTTTTATAGCAAAACAAACACATTACCATTCTCATACCAACAAAATGTAACCTACTTTAACTTTTAAACATGCTACACTCAACACTCATTTCATCAGCTGTTTCAGCTGTTCTCAAATAGAAAATACAAGCAAATCACACTGAAGAGAACATACTGCACTGACACACGTTTTGTCTTACTAATGGTTATCTAGCTGCTAACTGATAGCTTAGAGTATCCTTAAAATGCAAAAACAGCACATTTAAAATCCCTTTGTCTTTAGAAAGAGATTTGGAAGGCTTATAATGAAACACCTTCCTAGAGAAATGGCTCTTTAAATGATAGCCTCTGCACACATCAGCAGTCAGAACAGTGGGCTGAGACAGACACACAGACTGAGAGGGAGATGGAGTGTTCATCTCAGGATTCAATGCTTTCTGTCCCCTCCGTTTGTGTGAAACCAAACAAACTTGCCTTCCCTGCAGTGCGGCACTGAAGGGTGCAGTCACCGACATGCTCCTGCAACTTTTCTCCCATTTCCCCCTCTCTCTGAAAAGCTCCCACGGGCCGCATCCTAATACTATGTTGTGCTTTTTATCCCAGCACCCCCACCGGCTCTCTCCCTTCCCCTTTCTGTTGACTGCGACCTCCCTCCTCTTCCGCCTACTTTTGACTGTGAAATGGAGCCCTTCTTGATCACACGGCGCTGCTGGCCCGCTCTTTATTTCACTCGTCTTTTTGTTGTTCCCTCTCTTCTTCTTTGGCTGGGAGCTTATCTGAGAGGCTCAGCTGCTGGCCGACTGTCCACAGAGAACCCCGGGCCACAATAACGGAATAAAAGAGTGGTGAATATAGCTTCTCTTTGGAGTGGCTTTATTTATGTTAAGTACTGAGACACTTCAACTATTTACCATGACCTCAACTCTAAATGCAGAAAATGATAAGCTCCCCTCTCCAGCAGAATGTCAGAGAAATAAAGTTAAAAAAGACAGCTGTGTTTTATGATTTGTTTTTTATGAGTATGGGGAAGTAATCATTTACAGTTGAATGACAAAATGGAGAAAATCTTTGGCTGAGAAACATTCAGAGTCTCTCTTGCATATGCTCTGTGTGAAACAAGAGGGTCTTCAGCACTTTGAGGTTTATTTTTAAGATACATGTTGCATCTTAAATTCTATCCTTATCTATCACCCTGAAGTTGCCTTCCTGACAGACACGTTTGGTGCAAACCAAACAAACCCTGATTTGTTGTTTTGGAAAGTTTGATTCGGAATGGTGTGAAAGCTCACATGAACTCTGGTGCAAGTCTCAGTTTGCTTCCAAGAGAACCAGAGTTCAGGGTGGATGTAAAGACTAGCTTAATCAAATAATGCTAGCAAACTAAAAAGCTTGACATTGTAGCTTGAATTTGGCAGATCATCACAATAGTAAGCAAGCCAAGGTAGCATGCACTGGCAACATCAAGACAATTGTTGCTAATTACAACAGTGCTAGCAGTGCCAGCTTCAGTTTCTCTTGACAGATTAACATCAACAAGTCACATCACCCCATTCAATATGCAAGCACCACCTGACAGCCTGGATTTCAGCTTTATCTTCAATTTATGCTGCTGCATTGTGACAAACTGTTTGGAGCTGAGCAATGACTGTTTTTTTGAAACCACATACTGCACTAGCAGCACATGTCAATCTTGGCAAACGGTGGCATGTACTTAGCAGTATGCAAACATTTGTTAAAACCAGAGTTTGGTAAAATACCAAGATGTCATACGACTTTGGGAAAATTTGCATTATGCATCAGAACAGTCTACCTACAAGATGCTAGTCGCTAATTTGTCAGGAGTCAAAATGGTAGACAGCCAGCAAAGCAATATTTGCATTAGCACTGACTTGGTTACATTTTAATAATAATAAAGTGAATTGAATGCTATTCATCTAAATTTCACATGTTGTTACATGGATGTAACACATTTCTGATGTCTGTTATCAGTGGAGAAAATCAAGAAAAATCTAATATATCACTATTTTGACCTAGTTTGGTCTGTTTATTGATTCAGGCCAGTTGCTTTTATGATGGATGAAAAATATAGCCAAAATGAGCGATTTTGCAGAGATCATGTTCCGCTGAAGTTCTTATAGGCAAAATCGCTCATTTCGCTATATTTTTTCATCCATCGCCAGTGTTATCATAAAGTCAGCTCATCTACCCTCTTCAGGTGGGTCAGCTGACCTGGTAAACAAACTTTTGATGACGCCATAGTCATGACACAAAGGTACAGCTGACCTACTTTTTAGCCGCAGTGCTGAGCAACATGGCAGAGTATTTATCTGATGTCAAGAGTCAGACTACGACGACCTGTTTGAGTCTGTGTACACGGACAAGGAGCTCCATGAGAGAAGGATGCAGAGGGAGAGAGACGAACAGCTGGCTCGTGAACAACAAAGAGGTGCACGTCCACGACTCAATGCTAACTGGTGGTGCGCCAGTGGACAGTGTTCGCTTCATAGCAACAGAAGAGGAGTGTGTTAGCTGCTCAGAGTGGGACTTGAAACCGCTGACACGCCAGTATGGATCTATCCAGGAATATATGTCTGACTACTCTGGAGGATTTCTGCAATGGCAAACCGGCTGTGGTAGAGACGAGCGATTTTGCAGAGATTACGCCCCTGCGCTGAAGTCTACAGCCGGACCCGCTATGCGGCTACATCGTTGATCTAAATAACTTCTGAAGGACTCCGAGCTGCACGATGTTTGTCTGAGTGAGTATATGAGCATGCACAAACCTAAAAATAAGGTCCAGGTGTCAAAATACCGGAGTTTCCCTTTAACAGCGCTAAGCATTTGTGTACTTTAAAGAAACATTATTTCTGTGTTTGATATAGTTTTTGTGCTATAGAAATAGTCGTTTAGATCCAAACTTGAGCCCAGTAGTTGGTAGAAATGAGCTTTATACAATATTTATCAACCATCAGAAAACAAGCAACAAAAGAGCCTGCTTAGATGGGTGCAGCATACTACAAAGTAACAGCTATTTGACAGTCGTACTACAAACTTTTACTTATTACAGTAGTATCTAGAAGGTGGTTCTAAAAGCTGTTATGTTTTTAACCAGAGATTGTTTTGTATTTCCGGGTCATAGTGCATCAATAAACCACATGGCAGAGACAACACGCCAGTGGCTATATTACAAAGCATTTGAAAGGCCTTGGTCCACCTGACAAAAAGCAGTGTGAAAGAAAACCAACCAAGTGAAAAGTCTAATAAGGGTCCAACTTCACACTTGAACTGAGTTCAACAACATAATGGGTGAATGTCATCCACTGTAAGTCCCATCATGCTTTGTGGCAATATGATGAGCTGACCAAAGGAACCATGTACAGATTTGGACAACCTTGGGTCTAGGAGTCAGATTTTAGACCTTGGATAAAAAACAAACACACATCCAAGTCACCTTATGCTCTCACTCCTTTTTGTCTGATGGCCTTTCCTCCTGTCTCCTTATGTCCTAACTCCTTTTTGTCTGATTGCTTCCCTCCTGAATCCTTATATCATGACTCCTCTTATCCAGTGACCTACCCCCTCACTCCATATGTCCTCCTTGTTGTCTGATGGTGTTCCTCCTGACTCTTTATGTCCTGACTCCTTCTTTCTAGTGACCTTCCTTCTAACACTGTTTTTCTAGACTACTATTTGACTGATGATCTTCCCTGTAACTTTATCTTTCCTGACCTCTGGTTGTCTGATGACCCTCCTTCTGACTCTTCTTTGTCTCATTTTTCGGGCACATTTCTCTCTAATGACTTTTGTTCTGAATATTTTTTTCTAGTACTTCTATTTGTGGCTCCTTTATGTACAATCACTTTATTGTTTTACAAGCTTGATGAAATATTTTTTTCCTGTAGACCTGTTACTTTTTCATTTGAGGTCTGACAGTGGACTCTTTGACCTGAGGACATCCTTATTACTAGAGCATAGCCCCTTCTTATTACAACAGATAACATAATTGCACAATGCAGGTAACATTAGTCAAAGCTGTACTTAAATACATTGCATCACTTATATTTGAAAGAGGCAAAAAGACAGATTAAAACGTTTAATCCAAAAAATATGTGTAATGTGCATCAATAAAACTGTCTAATCTAGAGCAGCTTCCTCAAACTTTCCCTTGACCTTGTCATCAAACTGTAATTTTCACAGCAGATAAGAATTGGAAATCTCTTAATACCTCACATTTATGGTATTTCAACTGATAAAGCAGTGGCATTTTATATACTCCAGACTCCTCCTTCAATAGCGGTCACCTTGTGACCTCATTTATGGTTAATACAGCACCTGAAGGGATGAGAAAAAAACTCAGATTGGTCAATTTATGGATGAAGTTCCAGCCTTAGGTAAAACAGGAACATCAGCATAACGCCCTTGGATCATTTGACCCTGTAATTTCCTGCTCAAAGTGTCCTTCCATGTGAATCAATCTTATTGACGGTCACTGCAATGCACATGGAGGAGCGTAGAGCTGACATCAATACTGCTTTATTCCCAGAATTCAATATGTCAGCTGGACAAATACTTTTATAAACGATGATCCAGCTGCTGGATCTGCTTCTGTTTGGAGACTCTTCAGCTGTGGGGTGTTTTCACCATGCAGGAAATGTCATTACTCATCAAGATTCTTTGTGTAAAGTCCATCCGTCAATCAGTCCATCATCTGGACTGCTCATCACTTTCAGGGTGGTCTTTCACTGGTACACCATCCAAACTGTTGATTTTGTTTTTTATGGGAAAGTGGGGTAATTATTTGGCCCTTAGGTGGCACTATTTAATGCTTTATAACATCTAGGGCCAGATCACCAAATAATAGAATGCTGCTGCTAATAGCACCATCATTTGTGCAGAATTAACTCATGCAATGTGCCCTGTTTTTCTGCACATTATCCTCAAAATTATTTGCTCTAATCATATAACTGTGCTAACACGCCCACACAGTTTGGCGGCTGAGTGCACTTTGCGCCTTTGATTGCAAAATAAATGCAGAAAATACAACTCAAATGACCAAAAAGTGGTCAAGGGGTCATAGGAATTTTTTCACATACTGTATTCAAACAAATTATTCATGTTAACTTAAAAATGGTGGAATGGTCATAGAGACAAACACATTAGGCTATGTTACTGTCATCCTTGATGTCATCTAGTAGAATCATGCGGCCTGGCAACCACTATCTGCAAATGATTTCATTGTGACTTAAGTCAAAAAGTGATACTCTCCTCCGATTTATCCTTTCTTATGCGCACCTACCATCTCGCCTTTGTCTGCCTACAACCACTACTGACACGATTGTCAGACAGTCTGGGCATGACAGCCCTCTTATAGGCTCTGCTCCACATTTACCACCAACTCAGTGCAGTTTGCAATAATTTTGAGCAAGAGAGAGAGTGAGAAAGAGGAACTGCGCAGATTTAGAACACGCATCTCACTGGCATTAAATAGCACCACTTTACTGCCTGTGACAATAAGAGCTGGTCTTTGTGGGTTAGATGGTATGTGCAATGAGGCTCATTTGCATAGGAAGGGGGCAATTTTGCACTGCATTTATGAATATTCCCTAATTTACATGCATGCAAATTGGACTGGCGCAGCGGGGAGCGGCAGTTTGGGTTCAGTTTGAGTGCATTTCATATTTTTGCTGATATTTGGTAGACTCTGTTCAGTTCGGGAGTTAAGTTGCTTCATTTTTTTTTTACTTGGTATGGTTTTCTCTCTTCTACTTGTGATATTTGTTCCTGCCATCCATCTGCCTATTGTTGCGATATGAGCTGGAAATACACAACATGCTTTGAGTAATTGTTAGACAATGTGGGGGTATTTTGTGCCTTCAGATAAAGATAAAGCTGCATTAAGATTGTTTGAGGGAGCACTTGCATATTGACTGGAGTGATGTGTAAACATATTCTGCTCAGATTTGTAGATGTCAACCTGTTAACGGGACAGAGGGCTGGTGCTAACATTAGCTCTCTGCTGTATCATATTTGTAACCCCACTGTAGCTTTTGTGTTGTGATATTTGGCCAAGTTCAAAGCACATTTTACTCCCTTTTGTTTTGCTTGCCGTGTTTGGTACTTGTTTGTTTGTGATTCCTATGGTACCTACTGTAAACTGTCCTCTGGTGCACTTGGAAGTGAGCTGAGACCCCCTGTTTTCAGGCAGACCAGAGTTGGGATCTTTGGGCTGCACCACAGAGTTTGTGTGGGCTTTCACACTAACATAAATGAACTAAACTCTCCAAAGACGCAAACTAGATTGTATTTGTACTTAAACATAACATGTACATACCCTTAGAGACAATATTTTCTAGTACCACGGGACTCGAGCAAACACTTCAAAAAATCCAGGCTGAACTTTTAAACATGAGAATGCCCTAAAAATTGAGATTGTGAGGGCAACTGTGGATACAAGCTCTTAAGGATCTTCATTCTTATTTGTTTAAGTGTAAAATGATTACTAACACAAAAACAAGAGATAGGTTTGTTTCACCAGGTTACTCTGAACTTCAACGTGGTCAAATTTAAGAAAATATTGTTGATGTTGAGCTTGCCAGATTGACAAATGTGAAGGCTGTAATACTCAACAAAGGTTGCCATTTTGACTGTTGTTGTTTATACTTAAAAAAAATATCTTATTCCTGTTGTAGTTTCATGTGTTATGTTTTCTAAGCTTTTTCAATTAGACCTTTGGCCTGATATAATTGGCAAAGCATTTTATTTTCATAAATACAATGAGAAGACCCACCATCAGAAAAATGACACTTATATCCTTGAACCTTGTGGGTGTGTAAAAGACTTTGCTTTCTGATTGAGATGTTTGGACTAAACTTTTAATTAACCTGTGCTCAAAATATTCTGCATCTCTCTCATCTGTATTCTGCATGTGCACATCTGTAACAGCGTCTTGTTCTCTTCTCTCACATTTGTCAACCCTAAGACCTCTGTGTGCAAAGTGAAATCAATGCGGCCGGCCTCAGTTAAATCTTTATGTAAAAACCAATCTGCTCCCTTTAAATGCAAACTTTAATGTGCTTTCAGGGACACTTTACAGCTAGATGAATCTCATGTTGTCCAGATGCTGATAAAACACCCAACGATGTGTACAGACTTTGTTATGAGCCATCAGCTGACAGTGACTATAGTGTTTGGTATTCCAGGATGTGTCCTCCTCTTTGACTCTACTTGTCACAGATTATCAGGGTCTTTCAGGGACAGCAGAGATACTTTGAAGACTGGGATTTCTCCATGTCATGTCAGACATCAAAAGGGGGAGAACAGTCAAGACTGCATCATTTAGTGTATCTCATTTCATCATTGCCTGAAATTTTTCCTTTTTACAATCACTTATTCTGCCACTTTCTGTGGAAGCTGATTGTAAAGCCTGTGTAACAGTCTTGATTCTCTTCAACAAAGTAAATCTGTGAGGTGAATCCAGGGAGAAACCATTCTTTTTTTAAAATGAATGTTTGGGCTATTTTGTTGTTTATTTTTAACATTATTTAGCAACTAGGTCTGCATGATAGGAAATAGATGTATGTGAAAAAATACTAACCAATATTTAAATGACAGTAAATCTGGCCACAAATGAACAAGTGTGTTTAAATTGTCAATATGCAATCTAAAATTAAAGTCAAACTCTGTACTTTCCAGTCACTAGTTTATAGGCCTAACCTTACACTGCAGCTGGATCCACCTTATCTGATGTCTGTAATCTGTCAGATTCAACTTGCATTGTTACAATCTCCAAATCAGCACCCTTTAAAGCAGAAAGAAGTGGAAGCTATGTATGAGAGAACAGCAAAAAGTATCTGCGTGTACAAAGATTAGCATAGCTGCTAACAGCTTTAGTAGCTGTTTTGTCAGATTTGGACCACATTTCTTTATTAATTCACGAATAGTTAAAAATACTGAAAGCATTTCTTGATAGAAATGATATTGTTGTTCCATCTCTGTGATGTTTTGGTGAGGTTTTTTTTTTTTTTTTGGAGTGGTCCCTGTTCCACGGTGGTATTGCCTGCCTAGTATATTATTTGATTAGCGTGTAATAAATGTGTTTAACAGAGCAATCATCTAATCACCAGACAGACATGCTTGGGCATGTTCTACCCATTTCCAAACACATTCTATGGGCTGTTGGTCAGATGAACTAGTGAATTACAGTTGCAAGAAAAAGTATGGGAACCCTTTGAGATTACTTGGATTTGTGCTTAAATTGGTCATAAAATATGTTCTGATCTTCATCTAAGTCACATCACTAGAAAAACACAGTCTGCTTAAACTAATACCACACAAAAAATGATCAGTTTTCATGTTTTTATTCAACACAATATGTAAACAGTCACAGTGCAGGGTGGGGAAAAGTATGTGAACCTTCAGATTTAATAACTGGTTGATCCTCCTTTGGCAGCAATAACCTCGACCAAACATTTCCTGTAGTTGTAGATCAGACCGGCACAACGGTCAGGAGGAATTTTAGATCATTCTCTTTTCTGAACTGTTTTAGTTCAGCAATATTCCTGGGATATCTGGTGTGAATTGCTCTTTGAAGGTCATCCCACAGCATCTAAATCAGGTTGAGGTCCGGACTCTAACTGGGCCTCTCCAGAAGCCGTATTTTCTTCTGATGAAGCCATTCCAATGTTGATTTAATTCTATGCTTTGGGTCGTTGTCCTGTTGCATCACCAATCCTCTGTTGAGCTTCATTTGGCGGACAGATGGTCTGAAGTTTTCCTGTAAAATGTCTTGATAAACTTGGGAATTCAGTTTTTCGTCGATAGCAGCAATCCGTCCAGACCCTGAGGCAGCAAAGCAGCCCCAAACCATAATGCTCCATCCACCATATTTCACAGTTGGAATGAGGTTTTAATGTTGTTGTGCTGTGCCTTTTTTTCTCCACACATAGCATTGTGTGTTCCTTCAAAACAACTCAAATTTGGTCTCATCTGGCCACATAGTATTTTGCCAGTAGTGCTGTGGAAAATCCAGGTGCTCTTTTGCAAACTTCAACCATGCAGCAACTTTTTTTTCGGACAGCAATAGCTTCCTTGGTGGTGTCATCCCATGAAATCCATTCTTATGTAACGTTTTACGTAAAGTAGATTTGTCAATAACAATGTTAGCATGTGCCAGGGATTTCTGTTAGTCTTTAACTAACACTCTAGGATTCTTCTCCACCTCACTGAGCATTCTGCACTGTGCTCTCACAGTCATCTATACAGGATGACCCCACCTTGGCAGAGTAGCAACAGTGCTGAACTTTCTCCATTTGTAGACAGTCTGTCTTACCTTGGACACATGGGCATCAAGGCTTTAAGAGATACTTTTGTAACACTTTCCAGCTTCATGCAACTCAACAATTCTTGATCGTAGATCTTTTAAGAGCTCTTCTGTGCGAGGCATGCTTCACATCAGACAATGCCTCTCGAGAACAGCAAACTCAAAACTGGTGTGTGCTTTTATAGGACAGGGCAGCTTTAACCATCACATCCTATCTAATCAAATTGATTGGACTCCAGGTTGGCTGACTCCTGGCTCCAATTAGCTCTTGGAGAAGTAATTAGCCTAGGGGTTCACATACTTTTCCACCCTGCACTGTGACTGTTTACATATTGTGTTGAATAAAAACATGAAAACTGATCATTTTTTGTGTAGTATTAGTTTAAGCAGACTGTGTTTGTCTAGTGATGTGACTTAGATGAAGATCAGAACATATTTTATGACCAATTTAAGCACAAATCCAAGTAATCCCAAAGGGTTCACATACTATGTCATGCAGCTGTATATTAAATGGTCATTGTGGTGTGTCTGGTTATTCTAATCTATGCCTGTGGATTCATGAATTCGTGACTAATCATTAAATCACACTTGTTATACTGTATTTACCTCATTTTGATTATTATTTTTGTTTCCTGGTCATGTGTGTCAGGTAAAGACTGGATTGTTCCCTCCAGGTGGGGAGTGAGTCTTAGCCTCAAGTTAAGGAGTTCAACTATCTCAGGATCATGTCCACAACTGAATTGATCAAATGTATCAAGATTAATAAGCAGATTGTTTCGACAAATGCAGTGTTGCAGGTGTTAAACAGCTATGTTGATATTTAGAGACAGACAAGCCAGAAGGCAATTTATCGCTCCAACCGCATCCCAGCTCTCACCTATTGTCATGAGCTCCGGGTAATGACTGAAAGAATAAGATCATGTTTTGACTTACAGACAGGGTGACAAGCTCAGACATCTGGAGGGGTCTCCTGATCACTGTTCCTTGGCATCGAAAGGAGTCTCCTTGATGTCTCAACATGGAGGCTTCCTGGCATGTCCAACCAGGGAGAGATCCCCGGGGGAGGCCCAGAACCCACTGGAGGGATTACACATCCTCTCTGGCCAGAGAATGCCTGGGATCTAGAGGATGACATTTTTCGGGAATTCCCGTGGGTCACGTGATTCCCGTCGGAATTCCCGTGGGTCACGTGATTCCCGTGGGAGTAAATCATTTTTTAATTAATCCTGTGATCGAGATGGGACGGGAAAGGAAGACCAACAGGTCACCAGCAGAGCAGTGCCCCATTTTCTTAGATGATAAAAGGGAGAACAGGAGGGAGGAAAAGGCAGTTCCCACACTGTGCTCTGAAGTATAAGCACAACTTCCAAGCCAAAATGCCGGCACTCAAAGATCCTACGTATCAGTGACAGACACAATCACTTTACAAGACAGGCTTTACTACAAGACTGGTCTTGCAGTAAAGCCCATGGTGAGAACATGTCCCTAGATTAACTAGAAAGCACTCAGAGAACGCAAACCTCCACAAAGGTAGCTCACATATGTGATAATATGATTCATTGACCCTGAAAACTCACTCCTAGCACTCGGAATCATGTTGATACCGTTATTAGTTAGATAGTAATTAGGCAAAAATTATTGTTTGCTAATGGCTATGTGGATAACCACCAAAATCTAATAATTTCTAAATCGGGCCATTACCAACATCAACTGAAAATTTTGCCAAAATATTTGACGGGGGTAACTATGGGGCCGCTGTGCTCCAACCCTGCTCTCCTTGAGTCAGCTCTCTGACAGTGCAGACACACAGAGCTGGAGAAACGAGGAGGCAGGAATCTTCATGGATTAATCTATACAAATAATTTTGAAGGTAATTTGAAATAACATGAAGCTCACAAGGCCACACAACAGCACACACCCACAGCTGACTGATGAATGATCACAAGAGCATTTCCACACCATTAACAGACTCTATACTTGGTCAGAGTATTGATTAGCAGGGGGGCAATGGACTGCAACAACCAGAAAACTTACTGAAATAAACCCCATGTGACAGACGGACGTTTTGCTTGCCATGTCTGGAGCAGTGTCGTCATTCAGCATGCATCCTAAGATAGACTGATAGTTATCAAATTTCTGGCTGGCAAAATAAAAACTTGGACGGAATAAAAACCGCAATGCCTGTACTGCAAGAGCACTTAGATCTTATATATATATAAGGCCGAAGGAAATTTTTTGACCTGGCAGTGTTTGTTTATTTATTTGATATGTATGGACATTAATTATATCAACTAATCACTTTCATAAACCTGAGTGAAAGTTTCTTTACAGGGATTTCAAACCAGAACTTTAAATGTAAGAAGGGCTTATTAAAACTTGAAATGAGAAAAACTTCAGAAAATTTAATGCCAAAGTTGTAATGATGCTTGGAAAAATGAAAGGCAGTATGGACACTGAATAGATATATTTAAGTATATTGAGTGGTTATTGAGGATTAATTTAACTAATTAACCTACTTTAGAAAGGACAAATCAAGGGAAATTACTGAAAAATTACACCAAGACACTCAAGCCCGTCTGGAGTAGTTCAGAACCACAGTCTTACTGTTTCTTTTGGATCGGATCTCGAACTGTTCCATGAGCGACTGGAGAGCATGAAGGACTGTTCTAGTTTCCAAGTCGATCCAAAGGGAAGCTGAGAAGTCCACACTCAACTAGCATGGTGGATCCAGGGAGCTGGTGTGGCGACATAAGCAGGTCCCGTATTTCACAGGAGAGAGGTGCCGTCTTGGATTGGACTTACAGTTTCAGTCATCGGGTAAAGCTGGGCTTGGAGGTCTTGATCAGCAGGATAAAAAAAAAAATTCCTTTGTCGACCTCAAAAGTGGCTGAATCGCTCGCCTCACGATATGCCTCCAAAGTAAATAAACAAGAATCGTGATTTGCTTTAAGTGTAACGTCTTTGGAGAGTTACAGCTGGCTTATGAAAAAAATTACGGGTGCATTACAAAACATAAAAAAACAAAGACACATGTGAAAAGAGTAAGGGGACGTAGACAAGGCAGACGCAGGACAAGGAGACAAACCTTTGAAACAAAACAAAACTAGACTGGACAGGACTAGACAACAACTGAGGAGCGGGGCTCTGCGGGAGTCTTTTGTCTTCTGTTTACCTCTGAGGCGTTGTCATGTTGGGCAGGAGTCATCTAAGCAGAATCAAAAGTTTATCAACTACGAATTTGACCAAAACTTTAGACAAGCTTTGATAACCACTCAATATAACTCACATGAAAAGAAAGACAATTTCATAGTAAAGATTATGATACTAAACACTCATGGTATCATAGTAAGACAAACAATAAAACTGTTATATTTTCAAAACACAAATAACAAGCAATATACATATATACAGTTGTGCCCAAAAGTTTACACCCCCCAGCAGAATTTCTGATTTTTTGGCCTTTTCTCAGAAAATATGAATGATAACACAAAAACCTTTCTGTCACTCATGGTTAGTGGTTGGGTGAAGACATTTATTGAAAAAAAGATTAGATTACTCTTTTTAAATCATAATGACAACAGAAACTTCAAAAATGACCCTGTTCAAAAGTTTACACCCCCCAGTTTTTAATACAGTGTATTTCCCCCTTTAACATCAATAACAGCTTGAAGTCTTTTGTGGTAGTTGTGGATGAGGGTCTTTATTTTCTCAGATGGTAAAACTGCCCATTCCTCTTCTCAAAAAGCCTCCAGCTCCTGTAAATTCTTGGGCTGTCTTGCATGAACTGCACGTTAGAGATCTCCCAAGAGTGGCTGAATGATATTGAGGTCAGGAGACTGAGATGGCCACTTTAAAACCTTCATTTTGTTCTGCTGTAGCCAATGGCAGGTTGATTTGGCTTTGTGTTTTGGATCATTGTCATGTTGGAACGTCCAAGAACGTCCCATGCGCAGCTTCTGGGCAGATGAGTGTAAAATTTCCACCAGTATTTTCTGATAACATGCTGCATTCATCCTTCCATTAATTTTGACCAATTTTTCTGTGCCTTTGTAGCTCACGCATCCTTAAAACATCAGTGATCCACCTCCGTGTTTCACAGTAGGAATGGTGTACCTTTCATCATGGGCCTTGTTGACTCCTCTCCAAATGTAACGTTTATGGTTTTGGCCAAAAAGTTCAATTCTGGTCTCATCACTCCAAATGACTTTGTTCCAGAAGTTTTGAGGCTTGTCTCTGTGCTGTTTGGCGTATTGTAAGCGGGATATTTTGTGGCATTTGTGTAGAAATGTCTTTCTTCTGGCAACCCGACCATGCAACCCATGTTTCTTCAAGAGTCTCCTTATTGTGGATCTTGAAACATCCACCCCATTTTTTTTCAGAGAGTCCTGTATTTCAGCTGAAGTTATTTGAGGGTTTTTCTCTGCATCTCTAACAATTGTCCTTGCAGTTGGAGCTGAAATTTTTGTTGGTCTGCCTGACCGTGGTTTGGTTTCAACGGAATCCCTCTCTCTCCCCTTCTTCATTAGAGTTTTAACAGTGCTTCTTGGCATCCTCAATTCCTTGGATATCTTTTTAAATCCTTTTCCTGTTTCATACAGTTGAAACACCTTTTCTCGCAGATCCTTTGACAATTCTTTTGCTTTACCTATGATGCAGAAACCTGAAATTTCATCGCAGTGAAAGATGCACGTGTCTGTCAGGAGCTCAGAAACTCACTGAGCTTTTATACACACACACAGTTTACAAGCTAATAGATCACAGAGAGGATGGTTACCTTTAGTAGACATTCAAACCCATTTGTGTCAAATTTTGTGCATGTTATCAGGCCAAAACTGCCAGGGGGTGTAAACTTTTGAACAGGGTCATTTTTGAAGTTTCTGTTGTCATTCTGATTTAAAAAGAGTAAACTAATCTTTTTTTCAATAAATGTCTTCACCCAACCACTAACCATGAGTGACAGAAAGGTTTTTGTGTTACCATTCATATTTTCTGAGAAAAGGCCAAAAAATCAGAAATTCTGCTGGGGGGTGTAAACTTTTGGGCACAACTGTATATATATATGTATATATATATATAGAAATATATATAAGATTAAACTTAAATGTATAGGCTTTTTTATCATTGTAGGTTATACTGTCAAGGATAGAGTATGAAAATCGTATTCTTAACATGAAATCAAACAAGAGCAGGTGATATGTATTGGCATACATATATGTTTACTTATATGTCTGAGAAGCGACCATCACAAGTTATTCCACATGAGAGTGCTGTGGTGCATGGAAAGAGTAAGCATTAACAGTTGTAAGCTGCCTTCAGGCAAGATCAGCAGGTCAACCTGGGAGATTGGTTTGAGGAGGTTAGTGGCTTTGGCATTTCCTGACTCAAATTACTTGATGAACGATCTTTGGTTAATAAATCCTGACTTCAAAATAGCAATTCTGTTTAAGGGTCCTTGCCCAGAATAAAAGTCTTGAACAAGGGGTGCTGGTTTGGCGTAGTGGTTAGCACCCCATGTACATGCTTCTGCCAGTCCAGGTTCAAATCCCACCTGTGACCAGTTTGCAGAGTGTCTTCCCCTACTCTCTCACCCCCTTTCACAAGCCTATCCACTGTCTCTCTCCTATCAATAAAAGGCACAAAATGTCCAAAAAATACATTTAAAAAAAAAAAAAAAGTCTTGAACAAATGTTAACTGGTTAACACTGAGAATGCAAGAGTCTTCGTCATTGAAGAGCTAAAAAATATTTCAGAACAAATAACTCAAGGAACTACAGTTTTGGCACTTCTGCACAGGCTTTATCTTCCGGCCCTTGTGGTTGCCATGGTAGCCATACTTGACAAACCCTGCCATATGGATTTTTTTTTCTTATGGCTTCATTTTGGACTTGATGCCAGTAAGTTATTTTGGTTTTGAGTGTTTTTTTTTAGCATTTATATTATTCAACATTACTGTAACTCCCACTCTTCACTAAACATGACTCCCAGAGAAAGCAAAGATGACCTTGATCTTTGACTTAGGAGCACCATCATCTATCATTAATCTATCTTTGAGTCCAGGTGACAAGTAACATCTGAATACCTTTTGCTAACTTTGACTTGACTTAGGAATTTAGTAGTTTTCACCCACAAAATTAGCAGCCAAAATAATACAATGAAAAAAACTCTGGATTAAAAAGAAAAAAAAGCACCTGTAACCTTTATTGTGAATTATGCTCTTCATCCGGCCGGAAAAGTTCCTTGGTGTGACTGTCCCGATGCTGTAGCAATGACTCTGCCAAATAAAAACATCTCCTGCTGAGGGAGTGACTTTCAGAGACTCAACGTGGAGTCTCAACAGGTACACATTAAACTAAGATTTCCTGTGCTCACACTGGCTCTCTGCAGTGTCATGCTGGATAATACCTCCACTTTGAAACAGATGTTGCTGCGGGTGTTGGCACATCAACAGAGTGAAACAAGAGTTAGGAATGCAAAACCCCCAAATTATGAGCTGACCTCAAATTACTCTAAGCTGAAAAACTCCCTGGGCATGTTTACACTGGGATTATAGCATTATCCTCTGTGAATAGAATCTTGGGAAGTTGTTTGGTTATTGATATGCAGCTCATGGTGCCATAATTATGTTGCTCAAACACACAAGTCTTCCTCTCTTTTATAGTTAATACCAACATGCTCGTATATAATATTAAGGATAACACCTTATAAAGAAATAGGACATGGAGTGAACTATGACATATACTCTTAAAATATTTCACTTAAACTTTAGTTTATAAACTCATTTATGACTGCAAAGGTATATTCACAATCACTAAATAATCAATCTTGGTCCTTATTGCCCCTCTTATCACCTGCCATATTGTCAACAACTCTGCATTCATTCTAACTTATGTTTTGCATTAGGCTTGCATCCGTAGGCCAATGGACTAAAACTGAAAGCAAAACAATTTTAGGATGTCACACTGGTTGATATAATTAAGGCAGCTTCTTTCACCACAAAGAGGGTTAGAAGGAGATCTTATAGTTGCCAACTTTTTGTTTTGCTCATAGCAGGACTCTGGGTTTAACACAGAAACGGGCATATCAAACTACTGTAATTTCTCATTCACAACGCACACTCTGTTCTAACAAGCAAGCCATATTCCACAAATATTGCTTGAAAAACACTGTGCTCAAATATAATATGCACCCAATTTTGTCCACACCTCACCCTCTCAGACAATTAAAAATATCTTTATTCAAAGATTTAATCAATGACACTTCAGTAATTTTACCACAAATACTGTACATTTTTTTTTCTTTCTTAAATGGATTGTGTATAATACACACCCAAAAAATTAGAAATTATTTCAAAGCAAAAATGTCATGTTATCATTGAGAAATGATGGTAAAAAAGCATTTTATGAACCTCTTTGAAGCAACAAGATGTTACTTTTTCAAATTAAAAAAAAATCTCCATGCCAATGTTTATGTAGAGCAGTGTTTAAAAAATAGTGTAGCACAGTGTGCCTGCACAGGGGTGTGACAAATTTTTTCTTGAAGTTTTTAGTGTTGTTCTTTGTTTTTTCATTTAATATAGACATGTCATCTGGGTTCTGATCAAACTGCTTCTGAAGCAGTCAGCAGCCATTGTTACAGGCTTGCAGTTGCAATGCTGTTGTCCCTCTGATAGCTCCTGTCTCGTTCACTTCAAAGGATTCTGATTGTGCAGTGCCACTGCAGACTGAGCACAATCATCCCAGTTTGGGATTTCACATCACAGAATGGATCAGCCTGATTACAGAGATTGAGTCAGGCTGATCCGGATGCAATGCAAGGTAACTAATGCACATCCATGTCTGGACACTTCTTGTCCACCAAATCCCAGCAGTGCCAATCAGTATTGTCTAGTGACTCTTGGGCTACTGGAGTACAGTGACCTTATCGTCATATTCAAGAAACAAGTCTGTGGTGATTTGAACTATGTGCAATGAATGGCACATTATCCGACTTGAAAGTAGCCACTGGAAGATGAGGACTGTGGTTATGAAGGGACGGACATGGTGGACTCTCAGGTTGGCTATTTGAATAATGCTTAATTGCTAAATGGCTCAAAGTATGCTAGAAAAATACACCTCACTGTTGCCAGCAGCAGCCTGAACTGTTGACACAAGGGAGGATGGATCCATGCTTTCATTTTTTTATGCCAAAGTCTGACCCCATCTGAAGGTCACAGCTGAAATCCAGACTCATCAGACCTCAGTTTCCTGTCCTTAGCTGTCAGTAGCAGGAGGAGGTCTCCCGCTGCTGTAGCCCATTTGCTTCAAAATTCAATGTGTTGTGTGTTCAGAAACGTTCTTCTACACTGGTTGCAACAGCAAGTCATCAGAATAAATGTTTCCTTTCTATCTTCTTAAGCCACTCTGGCCAATCTCATTTCATCCCTGTCATCTACCATGCATTTATGTGCTCAGAACTGCTGCTAACTGGATATTTTCTCTTTTTCTGACCCTTCTCTGTATCCACTTGAGATGGCTAAAAATCCCAGTATAATACTCAGACTGGTTTAAACTTCAGGAGTATGCCTTAACCATGTCTACACTTGAATGCATTGAGTAGCTGCCATGTAATTGGCTTTTTAACTATTTATTTTAACTTGCAAGCAGTTAAACTGGTGTACCAAATGAAATGACTGACATGTTTAAGTGCTCGATTCATCACATAGGGTGTTATTTTTGTATTTAAAATGAATTCCTTTACAATATTAGCAAAGCTCTACCTCTATTTCACATGTGGTATCGTTCTACTGCATGTGCCTACTGACCATGCAAGATTATTAGTCTAGGTCCCAAGCCTCATTATTGAGTAGTTCCAATGTTATTCCCAAGATAAGCTTCTTTCCTAAAAGTTTTGGTCAGCTAATGAATGAAGCCAAATTGATGGTTCTAAAAACAGCGCATAAAGAAAAAGGCCTTCGCCTGCTGCTTGCTATTTTCCCGAGAGGCGGACCATAAGCTGGAAAGCAGCAAGTATTGACCGTTGTGCCTGCTGCAGGGTATAAAGGGCTTTTTAAAAGCTCGCTGATTTCATTTGAGCAATCCTAAAAATGCAAAGGCGACCTTGTTTGTGCCTCACTTTATCATTGGCACGGTGTGAGATGAATACAGATAAATGAGCATCTCTGCAGCCATGTGCTGTTGTATCACCAGATGAGAGATTGGTAAATGAGAGTAATTCCAACAAACAGTGCAGAAAAAGAGATGAAGGAAGAGGTTTTATTGCAATCTTAAGGGATGTAATAAGCTGATTTTGCAACAAAGTTAGACTAGCATGAAAGTAAACTCGACTGATGTGTGTGGCCGAAGAAACACTGTAGTGCTAATAAATAAGACCCAGGCAATAAGTTTTAAAGTGGGGGACTTAGTGCAGTCATGGGAATCATTTTGTCTTTGTATTTACTTAAATGCCTTTGGATGTGTCTCCTCTAAGCCCTGCTTGCATCCATCTCTTCCAATTAGCCTAAGTCCTGCCGAAATATGACTTTCTGCAGCTTTTTCTGTTATGATGGTTGATGTCGGCACTCAGTTTAAGCACAGACTTTTTAATGAATCAGTTTGTCATTAGATGAGCAGACTGAGAATGCATTCATCAGTGTTATTTGCCACTCACTGCATGGCTGGATTGTATCCGCTGGTGTCCTAGGGCAGATTGATAAAGGTTACACAATGACTATGCAAATGGGTGGTCATAATTGTGCATTTTGTGTCACAACAGATGATATATGTTGTTTTTCCTGATAAGCTCTTTGTATTCAGAGGCCTTGAGTTGTTTGCAGTAAGTCTTGACCTTTATTTTGGCCTTTAGTTCAATGAAATAATAATTAAATGTCAAAAAAGATGATGGAGATTATCACTGTGCTCTTTGTGACAAAGCGTTCTGATGTGATGCAGTACAAGCAATCCATTAGTAGATCATATTCTTCTCCTGCATCCCCAGGGAATGATTGTCTAATCTAAAGGTCCAATTATGTGAATGAAACACTTTGTAGATGTGGAACAATGTTACAGGAAATGTAAACGTCATCAATGTACTTAACCTTGTAATCTGCTGGCAAGTCCAGAGTGTGTGATGAAGTGTGTGTCCTTATTTCTATTGTATCTTAGTCATTTCACTGTGGAACGTTATTGATTATTGTACTTATTTGGTTATTTACTACTGATCCTGCTGATCTGTGGGTACTGACAGGGGAATGTAGTTGTCCAAATGCTGCTACGGATGTCTTGCATTTGTTTGTTCCCTGATTTGTTTGGATGGTTCCATAAGTAAGGTAACTGTGAACACAATTGGCCTTCAGGAATTAATAAAGTAGTCTGAATCTGAATTTTAATCAGAATCGTTACCATTGCTACCTTTGATATCATTAACATAACTACTGATATCACTGCTATTATTGCCATTATTTAAAGAAGTCTTCAAGACATAAATCACGTTTTATCGCCTATAAAGAAATATCAAAGGGAGTGGGTGCAAGGCAACCAGTTCCAAGTTTCTAATTAACATAGAATCAATTAGGGACATGAGTCTCAGTTCGCCTTTTGGGTTCCTGTAAAGAGGATTAAAAACATTTCATTGCACACTTAAAGTTTCAAGAGGGGAAGTAATGATGGACCACAGCTGTGGTGAGTTCGATTAAATGCTGAAAAACATTGACAACTTAGATATGATACCAAAAGGACATTACAAAAGACAACATGTTCAGAGTGTTGTGATGTCCGACTACAAAGTCACGATATTCCTCGTCACAACTTAAATATGGTACTAAAAGGACATTACTTTTGTACATAAAGCAACATATTCAAAGCGTTGCGTTGTCCAGCGACAAAGTCACGTTATTCCTTGTTACACAGGTTAAAACAAAATCAAAGCCATTTTTTTGCACTTCTGTTGAGGCAAAAAAAAAAAAAAACGTGTTGAAAATAAAATAAATATATTCTTAATATTCTGATGTAAGTTGCATTTTAAGGCAGATGTCTTATCAACTGTGTGTCAAACGTATAACAAAAGTGAGGAAAGAGAAACTGGAGGTGTTTTTCCTCAGAGCTAAGACTTACTAGGATTTTACATCCAGACTTTCTTTCCCCGTCAAGGCTTTGATGAACAAAAGAATATAGTTTAAGAACTCTTGGTTTAACCCTATGCTCATGCACTTTTCTGCCCGTGCTTTAGACATACTTGTATATATAACCAAAAAATGGTTCAAAATATTGCACAAGTTTAACTGGGAAAGAGCCCACAAAGTGTCTGTGGAGGCAGAACATTTCAGAAGCATATCCGGCATGTGACTGAATGATCATTCAATCATTGTATAGCTTTATTTTATATTGTTTTCCTATTTTTCTACCAAGACTTGCAAATCAAATCTGCAACCAAAAAGCTTCCCTTAAAAAAAACAACACAATCCCTAAGAGAAAGTCTGTGTAATCAGCGTAGGACTGGGATGTTAACCTAGAAACTAACAATGTTTGTACAAGCATCCTATCGAAGCCTAGTCCTTGTAAAACTTTGTTTTCTTTGAAATTGTTCGCTTATACACTGAAGTTTATAGGTTATATTGATAGATAAGCCTTTCTTTATAGAGCACTTAACTCCAATAGCAGCCTGTGGAGAATACTTTGGAGAATAAATCAGCGTCCGTATAAATTACAGCAGACAGCAGCACTCAGTCATAAAACTGCAGTCTGTCAGACATCCTGGGCAGTAAATGCATTGGGGAAGATGGCTTCTAAAAACAACAGTAAGGAACAGAAACCATGAGTCATCTGTGCTCTGGACCGTTTCAAATGAGATAAACCTCTAAGAGAGACAAAGAGGAGTTATTAACACAGACATTAGAGTGCTGCCATGAAGAGGGAGACGGTCAATGATTCAGATGCTTCTGAAGAAGGACACTCAGATCATGATTGGTGTCATCGTCTGGATGAGTCAGTTCAAATAATACTCATCAGCTCTGTTGCAGAACATGTTTAAATGTTGTATTTACATTCATCTTGTGCATTTGGATACCAAGTTGTAATCCATAAAGCTAGGCATGGTTGTACCTCGGTGTGAATCAAAGACAGTTTGATATCTGATCACTCAGACTGCACGAAAAGCTTGTTAAAGCATTCATACAGTAAGGTGGACTTAAAGCAACAGCTTTTCAATCACAAAATTCCTGCTTGTTAACACGATGTTAATCTGTCATTGTCCTTGACTGAAGGCTGGTGTGTTCCACTTCTCATCAATCCTCTTTTTGATCCTCATGGACAGGAATTTTGGTGGAGCTGCAGGTTTATGGATTCAGGTTGAGAGACAATGAAATTGCATTTCGGCTTTTTGCAGATGACACTGTTATGTTGATTTCTTCCTCTGGGACGTCCAGCAGGCATTGGGGTGGTATGCACTGAAGTGTGAAACAGTCAGGATAAGGGCCAGGATCTAACGTGCAAGGTGGTGGTTTTCTGCCAAAAACCCCATCAGGATGGGGGAGAATGTCTTTGACTCAGGTTAAGGAGTTCAAGTATCCTGGTGTCCTAATCAGTAATAAGGTTTAGATGAACCCTGATATGTACATCATCCACAGTACTACAGGCATTGAGCTGTACATTTGAGTTGAGCCTAGGGTGGGGTGAAGTTGATTTACCACCAGTATATGAACTGATCCTCACCATTGGTTTTGAGCCCTGGTCAGTAATCAAACAAATAAAGTCCTGAACACAAGAGGCTGAAATTAGGCTTCTCCAAAGGGTGGCCGGGCTCAGTCTAAGGCTATTAATCTGGGCAAAAATGACTCATTTTAAAAATACCTGTCTTTGTGTGGGCATAGCCATCGAGCCAAGGCATGGTGCTTGAAAATCTTGGAGGCTTTGAGAGGAGTAGCTGATCCTTTGCATTGAAAGAAAGTAGTTTAGGTGGTTTATGATTGGGGTATCTCCTGGTTACCCTCTTGTTGAAGTCTTCTGAGATGTCCAACAAGGAGGAGACCAAGTGGGAGACCCATAACTTTCCAGATTGATTATTGTACCTGATGTCTTTAGAATAAACTGGAAACATTGCTGCATTAAGGAACATTTGTGTCAACTTGGCTTTGCCCACTCCCATAGTTGCCTTGAAGTGAAAGCATTATGGCCAAAGAAGACTGTAAAAAAAAAAATCACTTTTTTTTAAAGTAGATTACTGTCAAATAATTGCAATTCTGTTATATTTTAATGATGTAAGTTCACAGAAACAGAGATAAAAATTTGATTAAATTGTTGTGTTTTCAGTTCCCTGAATAAATTTTGTAAAATAATGGCACAGCGTTGTAAAATTGTGCAGGTGCGGGTAAAAGGCCATGGACACCCATGTCTCGCACTGGTTGCTAACACAGTGCAAGACTGCTTCTAGACGCAGTTGTGAATTTGACATTTTAACCATGTAAGTGCACGGCATAGTAATGACTCATGCATCAGGCAGAAAACAGGAAAGACACCTTTATCGCATGCCAAAAAGCTACATGTCGAGCCTAAGTTTGTGTTACCTTAAACATTTTTAATTGCCTTATGGACCCATCAGTACTGCAGGGAACATATTGTCCATGATGGTAGAAATGACACAAAATACTAATTAGACTATTTTTCTATTAGCTAGTTAAAGGAATTTCCATCCATCCATCCACCCATCCTCTATACTGCTTATGCCCTATACTTTTAATTTTCACACTCTTACTTATGGGCATTTTGGAGTTACCAGTTCACCTGGTCCGTGACAGGAAACAGGAGTTCCCGTATAAACTCCATGCAAGCACAGGAAGCCCATACAATAGACCAAAATCCACAAAGAAAGACCCTGATCCACAATGGGAGTAAAACCATCAATCTTCTTGCTCTGAGACACATGCACTGACCACGCCACAATCTAAGGAAACTGAATCTAAAATGTGTTTGTAATAAATGTAATACATGGGAAAAAGGTCCAGTGAAAACATAGTTTTTTCCCTAAATATTCTCAGCAGCAATCATCCCCAGAGACCCTTGTATCCAATATTTAGGATATACATATTCATCATACACTTCATCCTGGGTGGTTGGGGATGAGGTTTCTGTACTTCCCACTGTTTTTATTAAAATGAAAACTCTTTCCTGTTCCTCATTAGATCTCCTTACTTAATCCTGTCATGGTTGGAAAGTATTCCTCCCACTTTTTATGCACTGAGCGCATTATTTGCATTTTAAAGATAGTGCTCTCATTTCAGAAACATTTCATACACCAGGCTGTGAAAAAAAGAGTGTGTATTAGGTAAGTGTTAACAGGAGTGTACATGTGCCTGAGTAAAAATGCAACACAGAAACAATTGCACCAGCAGTTTTTTAAAGTTTCATAGAAACTTTTTTAAAGGATTAAAATGAGGTATAAACATTGACAGATGGGAGAAATGGACATTTTTTATGCTCTCCTTCCATCCTTTTTTTTTTGATAAAGAACTACTGCATGATGGTTTAATGCCTCTGCAAGGTGTGTAAATACTTTGTAGTGAAAGAACAGAAAAAGAGATCAAGAGAGGGTGGGGTTGCTCTTGTGTGAGAGTGGCTTATAGAAATCCTAAAGGTAAAGTATTGGGGTGGGGGCGACACCATGGTATTGCAGTATGTTATAGATTTACAGTTACAAGTCTAAATATTTTTAATGCGTCGATTTTCACATTTAATAAAGCTGTTTGTTCTACAGAAGTAAAATTAATACGTTTTTAAGTCTGATGCTGCTGTGACATTTTCAGATGAGGTCTGCAGGTGACTTTGTGCAGGAGAGTCAGAAGAATCAGAATCAGAATCGGGTTTTATTGCCAAGTATGCAACACATACAAGGAATTTGACTCCGGCAGTTGTTTTCTCTAGTACAAGGAGGTAGACACAAACATGACATATGAACATGACACAATAAAAATAAGATGAATAAAATAAAGTAGGTGTAAAAAAAGGGCTGGGATAAAATGTGCATCAGGAATATTTACAGCATACTGGGATATTTACATTTGAAGGTAGGAAAGTGCAACTGTGCGGTCCATAGTGCAGTTAACTGTTTAAGAAGGTGCCAGTACTAATAACAGTTTTTGTTATTTAATATGGAGACTGCAGACGGATAGAAACTACTCCTGTGCCGGCTTGTCCTGGTCCTCAGAGCTCTGAGGCGCTTGCCGGATGGGAGCAGTTCAAAGAGTCCGTGAGCAGGGTGAGTGGAGTCCCTCACAATGTTTTCTGCTCTCCTCTGAGTCCTGGAGCAGTAAAGGTCCTGGATGGAGGGCAGGGGGACGCCAATGATGAGTCAGTAAACAAACATGGCAGCACAGGATAGACAAAAAGGATTGCTGCATTAGAGGTAGTCTCTACAGGAAAACTAGAAGGTTTTTTTAACATCAGGGATTGTGAACATCTTCTTGCAATTATTGAAAGTAAATTAACTAGAAAGCACTCGGAGAGCGCAGACCTCCACCAGCGCCACAGTCCTCAGCCATATTGTCATTTTGACCATAAATATTACTCCTACCTTTATTTCATGTAAATATTTAGATTCCTTGACCATGAAAACATACCATTAGCAATTGGATTCAAAATGATATCTACTTTGGTTCAGTAGTTATTCACAGAAGTCACGTTTTTCGCCATGGCGGCCAGACGCTGATCTGGATCAACACCGAAATCGAATCAGTTCTTCCTTTTCCCATGCTAAACCTTTCCTGAAAATTTCATCCAAATCCACCCATTACTTTTTGAGTTATTTTGTTCACAGACAGACAGACGGACGGACAGACAGACAAACTCTCCCGAAAACATAACCTCCTTGGCGGAGGTAACCAGAGTCAAGGTAAATATAAGCTCTTCATATCAACCAGTTCGTATGTGTATTTTTTGACAAATGCGTGTAAATAATGACTTGTTCTCGGCAGCTACTGGTAATGTGAAGAGGGTGAGGGAGAAGTCATGGTGAACTTTTTTGTCTTGTGCCTAGAAGTTACAGTCATATATATTGCCTCTGCTAAAGGGGTTATTTGGTTTGTTTCTTAGTTTGTGAACAGGATAACTGAAAAAGCTGTAAAGAGAATTTCAAGAGATTTTCAGGTAATGTAGGTCATGGCACAGGAAAAATTTAAATTGGTGGCAGACCAAAGTTAAATGTGACTCCTGGAATTTTTAAAGAATTTCTTAATAATGTAAGATAGGGATTTTTTCCTCATGCATGACATTGTTTGAAATACCTTAGAGGACGTTTGTATGCTTGGAGCACTGCTAGCTTGTTTTGTTATACGTCCCTCATTGGAAAAAACATGTACTGACACTACCTCTCATAATTGTTTTCATTAGTGTCTTAATTTTTTCATATTAAATACAATTGTCCAAAATTCTAGCTGGGTTGTGAGCATAAAATAACAGTAATCTAAAGTCTAAAACATCTGTGTGCGTAGTCAATGACATGAAATGAATTATAATCAGAGGTCATTTCTGAAATTAGCTGGTGTGAGGTCCAGACTCCTTTCCAACACGGTGAGGATGTATTTGTTCCTGGTTTTGGGTTTCCAGAGAGCCACACATTCAGTGTGATGACTGGACTTCATGGTGGAGCTCTGGGCTTCAAATCTGTTGGTCTCCTCTGGCAGGGTGTGGACTGTGCTTTTGTGTTGGGCCACCTCCAGGACAATCACCACTGGCACCTAAAGACCCTCTAATCAGCGAGGGCAGACTAGTGTTATCATTGGGTTCACACTGGGAGAGGGAATTCAGCAGCTGCGATTGAGGGAAAAAGAACAGAATATTCAGCACTTTGTCAAAAGAGACTTTGTACATGCCATTACAGTGAGAGCTACAATTATTCTGCTTTGTTCTGTTCTTGTTCTGAAATTTGATCTGCAATTGAGATTCAGAAAATTGTTCAGAATCTAATTTGCCTTTTTAAGCAAAAATAACTGCACATTTTAGACAATTTGTATTCTAATGATATCATAAAAACTAAAACTAAAAAAACAAGGCTACTGAGTTTGAGTTTGTGATGTTTAACGCTCACAGCTCCATTGGAGTATAGGGTCTACAAGCAGTACAATTCACATTGCTTACAATATTTCCATAACAATGAAACCAATCCTTTTTGGGGTCCATTTTTTTGCAAGCCTAATATTTTGTCAGTCTACAGAGGGCTCCAGGTCTGAAACTCCCCTCCAGAAAGTTTTTAGCCCTAAAGTTTAGTGTTATTTTCAGAGATTTTACACTGTAAATCTATCTGTCTTTCTCCCTATGCTCCCACAAGTCCTGCAAATGGTAGAGAGCTGGTGGACTGTTCCAGGGCCAGGGTGGAGTCACCAGGGACATCAGCTCGAGCCTCTTTTCCAGCACTCCATAGTGAGCCTTGCCAGTGTAATATACTAATAACTGAAACTCACTCTAAAGTTTGAGTGTTTGAGGGGACGGCCACTTCAGTTTACCAGTCTAGAGGCACTGTCTTAGACCTTCTGCTGATGCTACTTTGGAGAGGTCAGCCACAACAACCGATCATTGTTCAGACCCTTTAGCATCTCAGGACAAATCTCACCCTCTATGTGAGGATAGCTTATTTTAGCAAAGCGCTGGTCAAATGATATAAACAGGAAACTTGAAAATAATTTCATTGTACAATCTTAAATGCCATCAGGACTTCTTCCTTGTATTCTCTTAATGAGACATCACACTAAAGATCTGTTGTCCTGTCTGTTAAAGCCACATAAACACTGCATTTGAGTGTAATTATAGTTCTTTGTGCTACCTCTTTTCTGCAGGTAGACAAAATCAAATTTGCTCAAACCTTGAATACTCTGAGAAAAAATGTGTCTCTTCAAAAACACAAATCTGTCAAAACCGGCTCTTCATTATCCTGCTTCATTTTTCACACAATCAGGTGAAAACAACAGACACCTCTCAAGTTTGCTTGAGAGAAACAACAGGGTATTAAGATCCCTCAAGAGCCAATCCAAGAAAACAGATCTGATGGTGTGAGAGCTCCATCTGTGCTACAAGATTCTGTGAGCCATCTCTGTGTTTGCAAGACAAGGAGGCCGTGGAAATATGTCAAATAATGAATTCCACCCACTGCCATCTTCAGAAACATGTCAGAACAAGATGGTAAACCCTCTGTTGATTCAGCACTGTGTGTTTGGTTGAATTCAGGAAAATACAGTAGGGTGGTAACAACTACTTACTAAAAATTATAATACAATATGCTGTTGAAAGGCTCACAGCAGTTCTGCACCTTTAAGTAGAACAAACTGAGACTTCTGTTAATACTAGATACAGATATGCATAATTGTGTGAGTTTTATGTATAATCAAGCCCTGAAACTCTGTTGGATGTGATGTATGATTGTAGGAAAAATGTCAGAGTGCTTCATATTTCCTCCAGAATGTATTTGTGTTTGGCACAATTTTACAATGCAGCTGCTGCCTATGTTTTCTTCCACCTGTGCACTAGTGTAGCGTTGTTTGCTAACATAATGGCTTTTAGAGACGGCTCTCTTAAGTGCATGTCATGGACTGGCTCCTGATTGGGAGCTGCTTTTTGTTGTATTTTATTCTTCTTTCTCTCTTTTTCTTTTTGTGTTACACAATCCAATTTATATTTATTGTGTCATACTGTAAGGTTCTTTGTCGTGTCACTTCAAATTTGTTGAGTAAAAGCTAAAAGTTTAAATTAGAAAAAAGATCAATAATAATAGCTAAGTTTGTTTTTGTGCTTTCTAGAACTCTATAGTTTGTTTACTAAGACAAATTTTATATAATAAACATTTTATATAATGCATGTTATTTTTCATACTTGATCCAAATAGCACATAATTGTACATAATCGTTGAGCGCCTGGTGCCCGGGCCTACACCACGGGGTCCGGCCAGGCCCAGCTCGAATAAGAGACGTGGGCTGGGTGGCGGCCGAAGGCAAGGACCCTGGCAGTTTGATCCTCGGCTGCAGCGTCTAGCTCTAGGGAAGTGGAACATCACCTCTCTACTGGGGGAGGAGCCTGAGCTTGTGCACAAGGTTGAGTGGTTCCGACTAGATATAGTCGGACTCACCTCGACGCATAGCTGGGCTCCGGAACCAGTACTTTCGAGACGTGTTGGACTCTCTTCCGCTCTGTAGTTGCGGATGGTGAGAGGTGTCAGGCAGGCGTGGCAGTGCTTGTCTCCCTTATGTTGCTTACACACCGCATGCTACTTGTACTACCTCGGTGATCACTCTCCATGCAAAGTCAATGTACAGCCGCGATGGGGCGGGGCTAACCCTCCCGCGATGCAACAGCCGCTTTTCACACTACCACATAGTCTGTCACATGATGTCAAAGTTAAAAAAAAGTTGATCTTTTCAGGTGATTTCGTGTGTGGCTGTGCAGCAACAGCCAATCAGCGCTGTGTGAGCGTGTGATGGTGCCCGGACAGACAGGTTTTCATCCGGGCTACAGAGGAACACTTTATGTCTGTGTGGGAAACATTAGTCAGTGAGGACATTAGTTCCGCCAAGACGGACCGCTGGAAACTCACAGATAATGCTGCTGCAGGGCATCGCCTGCAGTGTTTTGTGGTTGATCAGTGAATGAAAAGGAAACAGTTGGAAAAATGTCCGCTTATACATCCTATTATAAGATATATGATATGATCATGGTGAAACTTGAGCGGACGTGACGTCACAGAGCAACGGCCGACGGCAACGGTGACCAAAATGAGATATTTTTGGACACGCAACGATACTTCAGCAGGTAGTTGGTAGCTGGGTCGCTTGCGGTATGAACGCAGCATTAGGCTCAAGGCCCGTACATTGGGGTTTACCCCGGTGAACAAGAGGGTAGCCTCCCTCCGCCAGGTGGGGGGACAAAACCTGACTGTTGTTTGTGCTTATGCCTTTTGGATTCCCTCGAGGGGGTGCTGGAGAGTGCCCCTTCTAGGGACTACCTTGTTCTACCGAGGGTCTTCAACGCTCACATTGGTAATGACAGTGAGACCTGGAGGGGCGCGATTGGGAGAATGCCCCCCCCCCTCCCCCCATCTGAACCCGAGTGGTGTTCTGTCATTGGACTTCTGTGCTCGTCATAAATTGTCCATAACGAACACCTTGTTCAAGCTTTAGGGTGTCCATATGTGCACCTGGCACCAGGACACCCTAGGCTGCAGTTTGATTATCGTATTTGTGGTCGTATCATTGGACTGGTGGCCGCATGTTTTGGACACTCGGGTGAAGAGAGGGGAGGAGCTGTCAACTGATCAGCACCTGATGGTGAGATGGCTCCGATGGTGGGGGAGGATGCCTGTCAGACCTGGTAGACCCAAGCATGTTGTGCAGGTCTGCTGGGAATGTCTGGCAGAGTCTCCCATCAGAAAAAGTTTCAACTCCCACCTCTGGGTGAAGTTTGACCATGTGGCAGGGGAGACAGGGGACATTGAGTCCGAGTGGGCCTTGTTCAGGGCCTCTATTGTTGAGGCGACTGATCCTTGTGGCCGCAAGGTGGTCGGTGCCTGTTGTGGCGGCAATACCCGAGCCCACTGGTGGACACTAGAGGTGAGGGATGCCGTCAAGTTGAAGAAAGAGTCCTATCGGACCTTTTTGGCCAGTGGGACTCCGGAGGCAGCTGACAGGTACCGGCTGAATGGAGCTTCGATGGTCGCCAAAGTAAAAACTCGGGCATAGGAGGAATTTGGAGAGGCCATGGAGAACGACTTCTGGACGTCTTCGGAGAGATTCTGGACCACCATCGGGCGTCTGAGGAGGGGGAAGCAGTGTGCCGTCAATACTGTCTATGATGGGGATGATGCGCCGCTGACCTCAACTCGGGATGTTGTGGATCAGAGGAAAGAATACTTTGAATACCTCCTCAGTCCCACCAGTACGTCTTCCAGCGTGGAAGCAGACCTGGGGTACTCTGCGGTGAGCTCTTCTATCTCTGGAGCTGAGGTTGCCGAGGTGGTCAAGAAGCTCCTTGGTGGCTGGGCCCCAGGGTAGATGAGATCCGTTCGGAGTTCCTCAAAGCCCTGAATGTTGTAGGGCTGTCGTGGTTGGCACGACTTTGCAACATCGCGTGGACATAGGGAACAGTGCCACTGGATTGGCAGACCGCGGTGGTGGTCCCCCCTTTCAAGAAGGGGGACCGGAGGGTGTGCTTCAACCACAGGGGGATCGGACTCCTCAGCCTCCCTGGTAAGGTCTATTCAGGGGTACTGGAGAGGAGGGTCCGTCAGATTGTCAAACATCGGATCCAGGAGGAGCAATGTGCTTTTCATCCTGGTTGTGGAACTGTGGACCAGCTCTATAACCTCCATAGGGTGCTTGAGGGTGCATGGGAGTTTGTCCAACCAGTCTACATGTGTTTTGTGGACCTGGAGAAGGCATTTGACCGTGTCCCTCATGGGGTCCTGTGGGGGGTGCTCCAGGACTATGGGGTAGCGGACCCCTGATACAGGCTATCTGTTCCCTGTATGACCGGTGTCAGAGTCTGGTTGCATTTCCGGCAGTACATCTGAGTCGTGCCCAGTGAGGGTTTGAATCCAGCAAGGCTGCCCTTTGTCACCAATTCTGTTCATTACTTTTATGAACAGAACTTCTAGGCGCAGCAAGAGTGTTCAGGTGTTCTGGTTTGGTGACCTCAGGATCAAGTGACTGCTTTTTGCAGAGGATGTGGTCCTGTTGGCTTCATTGGACCGTGACCTGCAGCTCACACTGGATCAGTTCGCAGCTGAATGTGAAGCAGCCGGGAGGAGAATCAGCACATCCAAATCCGAGTCCATGGTCCTTGCCTGGGAGAGGGTGGAGTGCCCATCTCCAGGTCGGGGGACTCGATTCTACCCCAAGTGGAGGAGTTCAAGTACCTCGGGGTCTTGTTCATGGGCGGAGGAAGGATGGATTGGGAGATTGGCAGCTGATCGGTGCCGCGTCGGCAGTAATGCGGGCACTGTACCGGTCTGTCATGGTAAAACGGGAACTGAGCCAAAAGGCAAAGCTCACGATTTACTGGTCAATCTTCACCCCTATCCTCACATACAGTCGCGAGCTGTGGGTTGCGACCGAAATAAGATCAAGAGTATAAGCAGCCAAAATGGGCTTCCCTCACAGGGTTTCTGGGCTCTCCCTTAGTTGAAAGGAGCCAGGTGAAGTGGCTCGGGCATCTGGTCAGGAACGCCTCCTTGGTGAGGTGTTCTGGGCACATCCCACTGGTAGGCGGCCTTGGAGAAGACCCAGGACATGCTGGAGAGACTATGTCTCTCAGCTGGCCTGGGAGCGCCTCGGGATCCCCCAGGAAGAGCTGGATGAGGTGGCTGGGGAGAGGGAAGTAAAAGAAATGCCGTTGCCACTTCAATTTATTTTGGTGGTGATTCAGATAACAGCCATTAGTGGATAATCCTTTTTGCTCAATAACTGTCTAATAATGATATCAACATGATTCTGAGTGAGAGGTCTGGGTTTTATAGGGACAATGAATCATATTATGATGGTAACTTCATAGATGTAACAATAGCAATATGCAATATTTTGGTGGAGGTTTGCACTCTCTGAGTGCTCTCTAGATCATTATTAGGCTGTGTTTACATGTACACAGATCCTGCCAAATATGGAGAGTTTTCATTGTGTTTTTGCCTCCTGTTGACACAAGAATGGTGCCTGGAGTGCCTGAATCTGCAAACCTTTGAGTTTTGAAAACATATCGTGTCCAGCTCCATGTAGATGGGACCTTACTACATGTGCAGTACTCTGTCACATGAAGGCTGTGCATGCATACCAGGAACAACAGCTTCGACCATCTACCAAGCAACATGTGTGATGTGTGCACTTTATCCCACCAAAACCATCCAGACAGATTTGTTGCCCAGACAAGAAAGTCCTGCATCTTTGTATGTCCACTAGCCATTGTTGTTTGAGAAAAATTAGTCTTAGTACATTTGTCTGAACACCGCTATTTCTCGGCAAACCTACATCGCAATCTACTGGCCTGGCATATACACTAAAGTGTTTTCAGTAGTTCTTGTTTTTAATAAAAAGCAAAGGGAAAACCTTTATGTTTCTGGTTAAAACGTTGTTGTGTAAACAGGGCCCAATTTCTCTCTGCTGTTGTTAGCTGCATCATAAAATACTGCTAAAAACACAGACTTACTGGGAAAGTACTCTGAAATTTCTCTCACCATTATACTTTAGACCCAACATAGTCTTGTAACTACGTGACTTGTGTTAATGTATTATTAAATCAGTGAAGAGGCCCTCTTCACTGATTGTTAAGCACCTGATTCAACCCAACTTCAAACATACCTGTGAAGTTTGTTAAATATTATAAACCTTTAAGCTGTTTCACATCAATTTAGTGTTCGGATTAAGTAAAGCTAAACCTTTCTAAGCTCTCAGAGCAGCATGATAATTTTCTCTGTGTCAAGATAAAGAGTGTTCACATTTTATGACAGGACTAAACAAAAACTTTATTTATCCTCTAATAAATCTGACGCACCTTTAGTTATGATGAGAGTAATCCAAACTTAAAAATACAAAAGATTTTGTACTGTTTGGTGATTAAGTGAATAAAGCCAACGCTCTGATAATGACAGCTGGACAATGAAAAAACTTTTTTTTTCCTGTCACAAATTCAAGGACATGGAGCATTAAGAAAGACAGTAGCAGTTTTTCTCTTCCTCGATGAAAGCCAGTGTCAGTCAATACGAAAGCTACTCCAAAACAATAGCTCCAACCTTGAGTGATCTTTGCCATATAAAGTCCTTGAGTTTCTTTAAGTGGTGGTTTGAGAGATATTTTGAAAATATTTTGCAAGAAAAAAGTTCAAGACGGGTTGACCCAGCTGAAGAAAATAAGTCTTTCATTTTTACCAAATTTGAAAACATGTCTAGGAACACATGAGCATCTATCTCACTGGAACACACAATAAAATGTGATATAAAAATAAGGGAAATAAAAACAAGGTAATAAAGTAGAATAAGTAATAGTTATTCACATACTTATTTGAATCCCAATATTTCTGAACCTGGCCAGAAACAAGAATGCTAAGGGCCTGATCTACTAAAGGTTTGCATGTATAAAAACATATGCAAACCTGATAGTACGTGCAAAATCGGCAGTCCATACCACATTTGCTCCTGTTATCAATTGTGCACACAGTGATAGATCATCCGCAACACGCCCACTAATAGAACATGCAGTTTTTTAGGTTGCACACGCAATTAAGCACCCTTTACTTTGGATCTTAGTAGATCAGGCCCTAATGGGTGTGTATTACATGTTCCAATTTCTCGCCTTCAGTGAGTCACATGACCAGCTGCACTGAATTGACAATCCGTGTCACATCATTCTGCCCAAATTACTCTGAGTGAGACTGAGTGAAAACATAAAACACTGCCTCACAAATGCCACAATTTTTACCAAATCTCTTGCAAGCAAATTTTCTGATATTCTGACACTCTGCTTAGAGCCCCGGTTTGGCCAGGGTCAGCCCTGGTAACAAGTTCAAATAACTGTTCATTTACTGTAGTGACTTCTGTCATTTAAGTAAACACATTAACAAAATGATTCCTTTTAGTAAATGTGGCGATGCCTGACTCCCAATAAACCCAGGGGAAACACTTGGTTTCTGCGACTAATAACATTGCACAATTAACTTACAGATATTGCATATAGCAATAATATAAGCTCAGAAACCATTTTGGTGGGGTAGTGCACTAACAGCCCCTGTGCCTTTGGTCTTTAACGCATTTTTGTACCCTTAAATTACTTTAACTTTTATACTTTAAGTAGTTTTAAAACAAGAGCTTTTATACTTTTACTTGAGCCTCAACTTATACAAAAGTCTTTATAAACCCTAGCATTTGAATTTCTACTTGAGTAATGAATGCGAATACTTTTGACACCTCTGTTGACAACATGTCACTAAGCAGTGCTGAACAGAATGACTGCAGAGCAAACTTTTTTTTTCTTGTCTTGCCTCACTCCTGAGTCCATGTCGAGTAGATAGACACCATTCTTTCAACTATGCATGAAGTAACAAGAAAAAGACAGGCAAAACTCACCCACTGATAATCAGCTTGGCTCAAACACTTGGGGCCTGATCCACTAAAGGTTTGCATGTATTAAAATACATGCAAACTTGAAAATGTGCACAAAAATTGTCTACTAAAAGGGTGCACTGAGGATTGCTTTGTCAGATTAGCAAAATAGCACGTACAGTCCATTTAGCATGTTAACCCTCATGAATATGCAGAATACATGCAGATCATCAGAATGTGCAATAGACGGGGAGGAGATGCAAATTAAATCATTTAGCACCCACAATGTGATTTATCAAACTAGCAACTGTTTTTGCATCTAAATTTAGTACGTTTAAAAAGCAGGTGCAAAAAGGGGCACAGTGTTACAAACCGGAGGCTGTGATCATGGTGGCAAACAGGTCACATCAACTGAATATTTTCCATCACTGACTGCATTTTTTGATGAAAAACAGCAAGACTTGGAGGCTGTCAGTCATAAGCCTTGCAGAGCAAGTCAGTTCCTGTTGTACAAATAATGGCGGCTAATGTCGGTTAGCCTGTGGTCATCATGGTCACTCAGTTATACTTGGCGAAATATGCTGTCCTCATAAGTTTACTTCGTAGGGAGTGTCTTTGACAAGATTTATGTCACATTGAAGTGTTAAATGATACATCCGTGTGGTATAAATTAATGTGAAACGATAGTCTTAAGCTATCGGCTAATGGCTGTTAGCCACTACGGATAACGCTAACAAGGGCAAACAACGGTTACCAGCCGTTAGCCGTCAGACATAGTGGCTAACAACAGTTAGCTGCTACTGCTGACGGCCATTAACTGCAAAAGTATTATCAGTGCTACTACCTAACCTGCTTGGTCTGCACTGAATGGGACCGATGGAATGATCATCCAATCAAGTACAATGTATATGACTGAAATGTTCTGTCAATTTCCAAACATTTTCTATGTATGAGGATGGTAAAGCCAGAAAAGACATGGTAAAGACTTGAGAAACCAATTAACTAGTTTATTGATAGAGTATCTTTTATCTTTATTCGTAAAACTAACAGATTTTTTGCATTAACTGCCCATGTTGCAAATAGTGTGTATGTAGAGTATGTGTATGTGTATCTAAGTGTTATGTGTCTATGGTTTGTCTATAGCAAAAAGATCACTTTACAGAGGTTAATTCATGACATCCAATTTGAAAGAAATTACAGAGAAAACAGCAACAACTAGATGACATGATAGCAGATCCAACAAACAGAATGAAGCCTGATGTGACCATTGCATCCCCTCATCAAAAAAGAGCCAGCATGTCATCTGTTTTTCAGCCTGTTGTGACTTGAAGCTCTCTCCAGCATGTATAATCTTGTTTTATATTAACTGTGGTCTGACTTCTTGTTTAGAAGCTCTCACTTTTCCTTTTCTCATCCGTCACTGCTTGTTTTGTTTTTTTTTCTCTTATAGGGCTGCCAACTTTGGGTCAGAGATTTTATAAAATGGGTTGATTAAACTTACTTGGACCTTGTTGAGAACTTTTTGGATGATTCTGTTGTTTGACAACATTAGTATTGAGTTATCAGGGCAGGTTCTAAAAAAATCAACCAACATATAGTCATTAGCAAAACCCAAGGACTACAACCTGAATATATATCTAAGATAGTGTTTACACATTAAAAGAATTCAGCAATTCTTTACAGCCCCACAATGGTCTTTGACTGAGTCCATGATGATCAGCAAAATTGGGGCAAAAAGTAGATTTGATTGTCCCACCTTCAGAATATTCATTCATTTATTCACTTTCTATACCCCTTATCCTTTTCAGGGCCACAGGGGGGCTGGAGCCTATCCCAGCTGTCATTGGACAAGAGGCAGGGTACATCCCATACCAGTCGCTAGCCAACTGCAGGGCCACATAGAGAGACAGTAAACCATTCATGCTTACACTCATACCTAAGGGCAATTTAGAGTCAAAAATTAACCTAATGAGCATTTTTTTGGTATGTGGGAGGAAGCCGGAGTGCCCAGAGAGAACCCACGCAGGCACGGGAAGAACATGCAAACTTCACACAGAAAGATCTTACCAGACCCAGGGACTTTCTTGCACGGTCGTCCATCTTCAGAATATATATATTTTTTTATATTAACTCTGTAATATCCTTCAATTTTAGGCATTAAAAAAAATGATACTCTTACATTGCTATAGATTTAGAATAATTTTGGAAATGATTACAGAAATAAATGTGATAGTCTTTTATCATTAAAATTGTTATAATCTTTAATTTTAATATTAAGGATGCACAATATTGAATTTTCTTATGTCCAATATACTGTTATTTGCTTGATTTATCCAATTATTTTCAATTTTTGTTATTGAATATTATTGATAAAATATTGCAAACCAAAAAAAAAAAAACAAAGACCAATCATAAATGAAAAGGAGCAAAATGAAATAAAATCTTCAATGATTTGCCCCTCTTTTACAAGACAGTAATTCTAAATGTAAATAATGAAACACAAAACTTTAAATTAAATAGCTGCAGGGCCAAATAACCCTCCACTTCCCTCTGAAAGATACATGAATTCTATTGACATCTATTCAGAAAGGAGGGTAAATGACCAGGGGGTCTTCCAAGAAGCTGGCTTAGCTCAAAGCCTGGCTTATTTCAGTTAGCCTAGCTAACTTTAGGGAGAGTTTGGTTCCACAAATTAGGCTTAGGGCTGGCATGGCTTGGTAACCATGGTAATCAGCCAGCGTGACAAGCCTGGTCCCGGGCAGGCTTTCAGTCAAGCTTACCTTACTTAGCTGCATCTCGGACAAGGTCCAACGGCGTTCCGAAAGACGCCTTGTGAACTGCATGTCTCACATTAAATTAATCTTGATCAGTAATGAAGTTCCTGTTCAGAAACATAAATTGAGACCTTTTTTTGTAAATAACACCGGAATAACCGTGAATCAAGACATGTCAGATACACTATTTGTCTTCCGTTCAAGAAAGTAAGTGGGAGAGTGGTTAGAGTGCAGGGTGATAAGTAGCAGTAAGCTGTGCTTTTCACTGCGCAGCAGTGTTGCCAACTTAGCGACTTTGTCGCTAGATTTAGCGACTTTTCAGACCCCTTTAGCGACTTTTTTTCAAAAAAGCGACTAGCGAAAAATCTAGCGACTTTTTCTGGTTTTAGTGGAGAGTTTCCTGGTGCTTTGGAGACTGACGTGAACGTATCGTTCTGCAGTTACTGTCCTCAACGAGCAACGGGCGCTCGCTGCCGTGAGCCCCTCCCCCGTCCCAAAGCACTCACAAGCGGTGACGTCTCACAGCCTCGTGCAGAAGTCCCAGCTGCAGGCAGAGCAGAGAGGAGACCCTCACCCCTCCGAGTCCAGATTGCAAATGAAATGGGCATGCGCAAAGCCGCTTTTGGCTTGCAGAGCGGGATCACTCTATCGCTGCAAGCATTTCACTCACTGCCAGAGTGTGTCTTTTTTTGGTCACTTTGCCGGTCCCAAGCCCGGATAAAGGAGGATTGTAAAAGTTGGTTGTAGAGCTAGCAATTCCACCCCACATGACAATCATGTGATTAAATTTGCTATTATAACATTTAACAATACAGGACAAAATGAGCATTAAAATCATTTAATGCTGTTAATGTTGAAGTTATTTTGTTTATTTGTAGTTATAAACATATTTAGGGTGTTTTTTACTCACTTTTGTCTCTCCCATGATGTTATTCCTCTGTCCTACAGCGTCCATTACAATTCATGCAAATTGCCGATTATGCAAAATAGGTGATGACGTCATTTAGCGACTTTTAGGACAGCCAATAGCTACTTTCCTTACTGAGGAGTTGGCAACACTGCTGCGCAGTAGGTTCGATTCCACCAACGGTAACTTTTTGAGCATCTCTTTCTTTTTTCTGTCACCCTCAAAGTACAGTCAACACATAACAGAATAAAGGCACATTAAAAAAAATAGATGACAACAGCCATAATTCTCCTTAAAAAATACCAGCAGTCCATTCATGATGATAATCTAAAGGTGATGCCAAATGATGAGATAACTACTTTGTGTACAAGCTCATTTGTGACCTCTCTCTTATTTAAATAGGGCACTGTAGCACTATCATCCCTCATAATAAAGAGAAAAAAAACATCTCCTCTATACGTTGTTTCCACTGTTTTAGTCAGTGTTTCGATGAAACATCACCAAATGAAGTAGCCTAAATTTTCCTTCTTTGGTTTTAGGTGTAACACATCCATTATGCATATATATTTGTCAAACCAAAACATGAATTACACCCACACGCAAAATAGTGAAAAGCCTACCACCATCATATTGCACAATGCTGTTTCATCCACATCTATTAAAATACATATACATTCTGTACACATTTAAACTGTCTACAATGCTTTGGCAGGCAGCATCTCTGGCTTTATTGATTGCAACCATGATGCCGTTTTTGGGATTTTCCCCTTGTAGTCCTCATTCAACTTCAAGAGAAGTTCTTGCTCTGCTGAGGAAAATGTCTCCGTTCTTGGTTTCGACATGAATTCGTCATTTCGACAATCGACACGTCAGGGCGTTTTATCCCAGACGCGCGCTTGATGTTTCCCTGGTGTATTTTAGGGTACGTCCCAATTCTACCCCTTCGCCCTTGTCTAACCCCTTACCCCTTGGTTTTGTGCGTTCACGTTGAGTGACGTGGTGTCCCAATACTCCATAGCGCAAAGGGGAAGTGCCCAGACGAAGGGTTACACAGCCCTCAAAACGAAGACAGACTGGAACCTCACTTGAAACCAAGGGTTAAGAGAAATTCTCATAAAACTGTACATCTTGCTCGCCAACATGAAGCAGAGCGGAGACCAAAAGAAGTGCTTGATTATAAGTATTTTGTCATCAAGTAAATATTAATCATGTTTTTAATTGTTGGTCGCATTTTATAATTTCTCGTTAAAGCAAGCCAGCTTTCACAGCTGGGCTAAGGTTATTGTCTCACGTGAGACAATAACTTTAGCCACGGCTGTAGCAGGTACCTGCTTACGCCACAGCCAGCGAGCTGCTCCCTGTAATGACGTAGCGGGAATCGTGTGGTGTCTTGTTTCTCAACTCTTCACCTTGGCCCTCAAAACAGAGGGCTAAGGTGAAGGGGAAAGGCTTAGGGGTAGAATTGAGATTCACCCTTAGTTTGTGCTTCCCCTTCGTCTTTGTTGGGTCATTCGTCTTTGATATTTTACCAAGTTTTCAGCGTCTTTAGTGTTCTCTAGTGTTTCTCCATTTTTGTAGGTAGTTTCTATTTTTGTTGCACTTTTGAGTTCAACAGAAACTGGGGATTTAAATACCCCTCTGGCCAGCATTTGAGTTTCCCTCCGAAAATCTTTGAGCACGTCAGGCAAGTCCTTCATGAAATTTGCTTTCTTTCCCACCCTTATCTTGGCTCTATTTAGAGCTGCAACTTTGAACCATGGGTGGCTTTTTGGGTCTGCCCATACTAAGAAAAACATAAAACTAATTCCTCCAGTTCTTTTGATGAAAAACAGTCTGGGTCCTGCTTCAGGGTTGGGTTATTCTGTCAAGGTTTTGAAACCCAAAAACAAACAAACAAAAAAAAACTAAGTTGGAGACCCAAGTGCAAATTAAACAAAGAAAGGGTTTAATATAAACTTAAAAATGGATCAAAAAACAACAAAAATAAATAAATACAAAACATAAAAATACAAAACAAAGCACCAACAAAACTACAAAACTCACGGGAGATCACACTGAGAACTCTGGAGAACACCGAGACGCTGAAGACGTGCCAAAGAAGATGAATGACCCAACACTGGAAACAGGGAACACAAAGACTAAATTCACAGGGGAAACATCAAGCACAGATGAAACAATCACACAGGTGGAGGGAATCATCAGGGAGACACAGAGAGGAGGGCAAGAAAACACCACAAGAAACACTTGGATTTCAAAATAAAGCAGGAAACACAAAAGACAAGACACAAAACCAGTAACTTAACTAAAATGAACAGAATCAAGAGAGCAAAAAGAAAACAGAAGAGGTCTAACCAAGGTCAAAGAAGAGATTTTTAAACTCATGAGACTCATGTTTATCAATCAGCCAAGTAAATCTACTTGAAGTAGCAGGCAAAAAAAGGACAGGACTTGCCTGAACTTTTCAAATCCTCACTGAGTATGCTACAGCTAGCTAGTCAAGGCAAATAGTATGCAAACGCTGGCACCTTGAACATTTTTGTTCATATCCTTGTCTGCATATGAGGCATGTTGCTGCAAGATACCACGTAAAGACTAATGTAACAACACAATCCTCACACAGTCCCCCCCCCTTCAAAATCCCTTATAATCCCTCAACATCCATATGGCAATAAATTAATCTTTCTGAACATTGGCAAAAACTGTGTGGTAAACACATTTAGTAGGTGTTGTTGGATTCTCTTGCTAGACATTAACGGAAACACTGACCCAAACTATGGCTTTAAATGCCTTATTTTTATATTGCATATTCAATAACCTCATACTTATTTACATCTGACACTGAACTATTTTCTCTCATGAATTATAGATATAGAGGCACTGTTCAGATTAAAGTAGCCTCATTGTGGTTCCCAGTCGACATTTTCTTTATCCACGGCTGGCACCAAGATAACAGGCTATCAGTCTATCATTATGATATGGCCTTATCTTGTTGTTCCTATATTGGACTATCACTGTCTCTGATATATACCACCCTGCAGAGGTTTTTCACCCTCTCCTATGCTCAGAAGGGTGTCATTTTACACAGAAACTCAGTGAGTTGAGAGTGAGGCTTTAACCAAAGAAAGCACAGGAACTATCTCTCTGTTGTTTTTCACTGCGACGGACTAATATCTTGACCTTCTTTATTACAACAATTACTTGGACATTAAGCTTTTTTCTAATGTTCAGAACCACCAACTCCTTCCTTCTTTTTATATCATGTATTATCAGAAAACAGCTTGAGAGAGATCCACAAAGCCTTAGCCATGAAAAGCACTCCCAGCCCTCAGAGATGGCTGTGCACAAGCATCCTACTTTTATTATGCAGCATATAAAAACCTCAAAACATTTTTCTCACAATGTACAGGGTTTTTCTAACAGTATGGTCAAGGGTTAAGTGGCTCAAGAAATGTATTTCTTTGTGGCTACAGCTTCAGCAATCAAAAGCGAAGCTACATTGATATAAGAAAATGAACTACTTGATACCACATAGATAGTTCAAAACAGGCATGTGAAAAGCAGAATTTTCTGTTCTTAGAACACACAATTTTTATGTTTTGTAGCTCTTTTCTATCTGTATTTGCTCTGCTGTGTTTGAACCGGCCTGCTAGCACACAGGGATGAGGAAATACATTCTAGATACCAGTTTTGAGCTTTGAGAGGAGAGGCAGCAATATGCACTCAGAAATTATGAGGAACCCTCATTCTTCTGATCCGTGGTGAGAGCTGGCATGAAGATAGTTCTAAAATCAATAATGTATGAGCTTATCAATACTGCTATGCTGCCTTGTAGCAAGGTCTTGTTGCATACAATCATCTTGGTGTTCAAAAGTGCATCACGTTTTGCAGGGGGAAAATAAACTTCACATGCATCAGCATCGTGCATCATATTAGATATTTTAATCATGCCCCCTTTCACTGTGGCTTTGGATAAAGAACTCTGGTAACTTCGCTACAAGACTCAAAACACTCACAGGTGTGCAAATGAAATTTGCATTAATGGCACCCTGCGAGAGGCCTTGCTTATGCAGCTCAACAATCCGACCACGTTCAAGAAGAGAAAGCTTCTCAGCTTTAGCCATCAGGAGGGCATGACGGTGTAAATGCCTGACAGAAAATGACATTTTTGAGCAGATTTTGGCTTTAATAGCCCGTGGTCTGAAACTTTTGATCAGCTGATAAAGAGCCTATTTCAGTTTGCTTTGTTGTTTTCAATAAATTACTTTTCAAAGTGCTTTTTGTCACACTCCCCCTTCTTGCTTTTGCATATTGTAGCTCTAAATACATTTATATATACATATTTATATACACGCATGTTTGGTGAATACTGAGACTGGAACTTCAAAAGAATCATGAAAGAATTGAAGGAATTCATGATTTTTTTTTCTAAAATTTAATTATTCAGCATTCAGACAGATAGATAGATAGATAGATAGATAGATAGATAGATAGATAGATAGATAGATAGATAGATAGATAGATAGATAGATAGATAGATAGATAGATAGATAGATAGATAGATAGATATGGGTCAACCCCCCCCCAACCCTCCACCAAGATATATTGATAAATTGTTTTCTTTTTTTTGAATACAGGTACACATTCTGACAATAAATTGCTTTTTCCTTTCTCTTACAGATCAAAAAAGAAAACAAATTTCACTTCAAGAAAAAGCAAGAAAAGGTAACAAAAAGCAAAATGGGATCACGATGGACAAAGAGACGAAGAGTTTTGTCTGTGGTAAAAGCTTGTGAGTCAAAGATACTCAATGACTTTGAAAAAGCAAACATGCTAGAGAAAATTTCACCAGTAGCAAAGGCCCAGCCAGCTACAGGAGCTGTGAGATCAACAGTGGGTGAGAGCCATGCATCATTGGATGCTGCTCCTGAGTGCACAACAAATTCCAAGCATCATCTTGATCAAGAAAATCATCATGGAGACGATGATCATCACTATCAAGAAGATGATCATCATGGAGACGATGATCATCACTATCAAGAAGATGATCATCTTGATCATGAGGATGATCTTCTTGATTGTGATGATGATCAAGATAATGATCATTTTACTCATCACCATGATCATCATCAACATGATATAGATGAGGATCATGTGGATGATGATGCCCCAACAATACAAGTCTTAATCACAAGCCTGAGATTCTGGGCCTCAACATTTTAAGTCTCATTAGTGGCACTGACGGCTCTCTTGAGCATTTTGCGTGCATTTCATCCCGAGATGCCGAAAGATGCTTGCACAATTTTAAGGACACAAGGTGAAATAGAAACTATAAAAATAGAGGGGGGAGAATATTATCATTTTGGCCTAGCCACAGGATTGATGATGTCAAGACTGAAGTCTCTGAAGCTGCCTAATAATTAGTCCAAAATTAAGCTCCAGTTTAACACTGATGGTCTGCCACTATTCAAAAGCAGCAAAGCTCAGTTCTGGCCTATCCTGGCAACCACTGACCTGCATTTGAGTAGATCCCCATTCCTTGTCGGCCTCTTCTGTGACTTTAGCAGGATTCCTGGGCCCATTTGTTCAGGATCTTGCTGACATTCTAAAAACTGGAATTGTTCACAATGGGAAGGAGATACTGGTTGAAGTGTGCTTATTTGTGTGTGATGCCCCAGCTCGGGCTTTCATAAGAAATACCAAAAGCCACAATGGTTACTCTGGATGCGACAAGTGTTTTCCAGTTGGTGAATAGCACAACAAAATGACTTATCCAGACACAAATGTCAAATTGAAAACGGACACAGACTTTACTTCTATGATTGATGAAGACCACCACTTGAGTCAAACACTGCCTCCACTTGCTGGTCTGGTGAAGATGGTGACAATGTTCCCATTAGACTACATGCATTTATGCTGTCTGGGGGTAACTAGGAAGTTGCTGTACATTTGGATTCAAGGCAGGTCATTAGCAACTAGGCTGCCCAGTAAAACAATTGAAGATATTTCCCTAAAGTTGAAGAGATTAAAACCTTATTCACCTGCAGAATTTTCTCACAAACCCAGGCAACTGCCGGAAATAGATCGGTGGAAGGCAACAGAGCTGCGGTACTTCATGCTTTATGCTGTCCCAGTAGTACTGAGAGGCATAATTCCCCTTGCAATGTCCTACAATTTTATGTTGTTTTTGGTGGCCATGCACCTACTGCTGTCTCCACAGTCATGAAGCTCAAGAACTGTTAATTTCATTTGTGAGGCACTTTGGGCAGTTGTATGGCAGAGATTAAATAACATATAATGTACATCAGCCGACACACTTTGCAGCAGAATACCATCTCTTTGGTCCATTGGACAACATATCAGCCTTTCCATGCAAGAATTACTTTGGTCAGCTGAAGCGCCTGTTGCGCTAGCCTCATTTGCCTCTACAACAAGTGATTTAAGGCTTTCAGAAAAACCTGTGCAGACCACAGTCTGTTGAAACAGGACACAAATTCATGCATCCTCACCATGACGGTCCACTGACATGTTGCACTAGACATGGAGAGCAATACTGCAAGCTCCAAACAGAAAAGTTCACTTGTCATCCAAGTCTGGGGATAACTGTTTTCTGGTTCTTGAGGACATTGTACTCATTAAAACATTGTTAGGATCCCTGAGGCTCAAGAGACCTTTGTCATCTTTCCAAAGTTCACCAAAAAGGAGTCCTTTGGCCAGTCTCCGTTTCCCTCTGAGAGGATTGGTGTGTTTACAGTATGGGGGCTGAACATAGCAGCCAGTGTGGCAAAGCTTCAGCATATTGTCAAAAAGTACTTGGGGTGCTGGTTTGGTGGAGTGGTTAGCAGCCAGGCACCCAGTGTACATGCTTCTGCCGGTCCAGGTTCGAATCCCGCCTGTGACCAGTTTGCAGAGTGTCTTCCCCTACTCTCTCACCCCCTTTCACAAGCCTATCCACTGTCTCTCTCCTATCAATAAGGGCACAAAATGCCCCAAAAAATACATTTAAAAAAGTACATACTTTACCCTGACAAAACAAAATTAATTGCTGTCCCAAATGTCCATACTAATTAATAAAGACATGAAGGTTCCAAAAAGATCATTTGATCTTTCTGATAATTCATGTGATATTTTAGTTTTTCTTTTTTAACAAATCTTCAAAAATGTCTACAATTCTGTTTTATTGTCGATATGGGGTGCTATGTGTACATTAATGAGGAAAAAATTAACTGATTTTAGGTAATGGCTGCAATATAACCAAATGTGAAAAATTTACAGGGGTCTGAATACTTTCCATACCCACTGTATATATGTACACCCACAAAGACTCCCACAAGCCTCCAGAATCCAGTGTCCATGTAAAGGCGCACACGTGTGTGTGCACATGTGTACAATGCATGATTTGACAGAGAATAAAGAATCTGATTATCTTCTCATATCATCTCTTCACCTCCAACCAACTAATCAAATCTAGCCTCATCTTCCCCAAAAATATATGAGACCCTCCAATTTGGTTGTCTCTCTGAGGACCTCTTTCAGAAGAATTCTGTCTCTGCCACCTTCATGGAAGAGTTGCAAAGCCAAAGTTTGCTGGCCCCACCAACTGGAATACAATTCCCACAGGAGTCATCTCCTGCAGGTATATTTTAAAAAGAAACATTTTAATATGGCAATTTTCAGAAACTTTAAAATTCAAACCTGTTAAAAACCTGCCAAATGGTTTGCTTTCTATCCTTAGTTACAGATTCAAGGGACAATGCGCGGCAGGCCTTCAAAGGTAAGTGCAACAATGTTATTTCATCTTTCCTCTGTGCTTTTAACTAAGAATAAGCCACCAACCTTCAATAGTTCAATTGACGAATGGCATATAAACTAAATATTTCAGTTAATGTGCAAGTTTAAAGAGACTGTGAGGAGTTTCTAAGTAATGACAAGAAAGTCTCAATTTAGATATATGCCTGATTGAAATACACACTTTAAGATGAGTTTTATAGCATCAAAATAGGTTATCTATAAATGCTATTCCTTAGCCTTCCGGTCGCTCCTCCGGTCGGGGCTGGACTGGCCTGGATACTCAACTTCGGGAACAAGACAATTAAAACTAAAGCAAATTTATATTATTTTATTATTTATATTACACGTCTTAGAGCAGCGAGCTGTACGTAGAGATATATAGCCGGCTACAACTACGATACTAAGTTTTCCAAAAATTGCTTGCTGTAACACATCAAAAACTACCGCTACGTAACTAGAAAGAGATACATTACCTCATGGCTTTGCATCCTGTAAGTTGTTGAAAAAAGAAGTTGTAAAGCAATGCAGAGGTCTGAGGAAGGTCTGAGCTGCATTTAGTATCACAACAAACCCGCTTTGGCTTGGGTCACGTCTTTTGGTGCGTTCCAGTTGTAGTCAGAAGTCGGAATTTCTGAGTTCCAAGTAGGAAACTGCAACTGGAATGTTCCCAGAGTCAGAATTTCCTACTGGGAACTTGGTTAAACCTTGCCGACCCCGAGTTGACAATTGAAGATGGATGCCCCCAGTGTGAACAGTTATTTAGCTCCTGTAATAATCAATTTATTTGCACTTCTGACTGGGGTGTGTCGCTCTAGATCAGCTGTATACATAGTACTGTTAGACTTATATTTACAAAAATGCTGCCATAGTGATAATCACATTCTTCATGTGATATTTGTGAACAACAACGCAGGGCGTGCTAACAACAGCTAACAATAGCCTGGTAGATTGGCATGTTTTTTTCTGACCTCAACTGGAACGCAGATAAGTCAGAGATGATGTCACTCCCAGTTCTGAGGTTACTGGAACGCAGCATTACAACAGTCGCCGCACATGCTCATGGGTAGCAGAGTCTTAATGTCGCCGGTAATAGATTCTCCTCATAGCACCTTTAAGGAAATAATTGGGATCAAACATGTGGGATCACAGCTCATGTCACCACTGAACTGAGATAACAGAATTGTTAAAGTGAAATACTGTCCTTGGAGGGCATTTCCTCTCAACTGCATTTACACTGTGGAACAAAATTTGTTACATGAGCTGGTCATGTTAGCAGAAAAGGCAGATTTGCAGAACTGAGAATACTGAAACAGATCTTTTACATTTTTTCAACAGCTAAACATGACTGGCATTTTTCTCTTTCACCTTACGTTACACAGTCAAATAGTTAAATTGTTGTTAGATTGTTTATAAGAAAGTTAAATTGAATGGGATTCTAAACCACTAACTTTTAATACAGGCAGACGAAAAAAGCCTAAAAAATTATTTGATTCTTTCCACATTTTACAAAAACTAATATATTCAATGGGGTGCACACTTATAGTGCATATGTTTTTCAATAGATGTGGCGATGCAGAGACTCCTAACTGCTGTAAGTGAGCTGACCAAAGAAGTCAGGGTCCTGCGGCTGGAGTTCCGAGAATTCCGCCAGTCCTGCAGGTGTGGTCAGGCTGCAGCGCCGGTGCAACCTCAGCCGGGGGTAGCCTTTGACTTGCTATTGTGGAATTTAGAGGCACTAGACCAAGCAGAGGTTGCTCTGCAAACAGAGGACGACCAGGGAGCAATTGTAGGTTTATACATTTTATGTAAGCCTAATGGAAAACTCAAGTGATCCACAACTAAAACAATGAAAGTAATAAAGTACATAGGCCTATACATATGTTCAAAAATGACAGTATTTTTATATTGATAATTAGGCCTATCTGATTTTGTATTGATTCCACATAAGAGTAAAGAAAAAAAGTAATTGCTTGCAATGCCAACACAATCACATTCACTAAAATGACACTTGTTTTTTATACTTCTTGTTTGTGTAATACATACCTTTTGTTCTGATCGACTGCTCTCCTTGCCAAAATTGGAGGGAGCACTGTTAAGCTCAAAATCCGGAGGATGCTGGCATGGACCCTCACAAATGAGCTAGCTTCAGAAGTCAATTGGGCTGTGAAAAAAAACAAAGATGCATCCCAACAGAAGCGCCCTTTCAGTGAGCTGGCTCTCTCTAAGTGCATGTTTGGTGAGTACTGTAGATTATTCAATTGCTTTGGCCTATCTGCAGCAACAGTTCTCTAACAAATATGCAAAGCCTGGGCCTGTTTGAAAATAGAAATATTAATCAAATGAATCTCAAAAAAAAAAATTACGCTATAGTAGCTAAGCCCAATGATATGCCACTGAAGAGCTTATGTGACAAACGCAACTGCGGTCACGTCAGCCGTCTCGTTTTTGTGTGGTCTCGTTTTTGTGTGGTCAAGCCAGCCGCTCCAACATCCTCAGTGCCCTTGTCTTACAGACTTTATGGTAAACGCACAGAAACTAACATAACTTAAGAAAAGCGGGTGGAAACTTCCGGTTTTCAAAATAAAACGGGGGTGTGATGTAGAGCTCATACTTAGGCTACAGTATGAAATGAATTAAAAGTCCATTAAAAGAATATATAAAATGTGTCTAAATGCAAAAAAGAAGTGTGTGTCATAAAGCAGGTTTAGATCTACCATTCTGTGTTGATTTTTAGCTGAAAGGTCACATGACCTGAAGGTTAATGTTTGTGTAAACTGTAAATATGAATATTTTAGCTCAATAACTTCCAGGTCATGTGACATATTGGCTCAAAATCAAAACAGTGGGTGTTAGATCTAACCCCGTCCTCTAACACCCACTTTTTTAATTGAATTTGGACATATTTTATATTTCTTTAAATGAATTACTAATATCAGTCATAGTGTAAATATTAGCATTAGAGCTCAAGAACACAATTATTATTTTCCATGACTTTTTAATTTTAATTACACGCTTTTGTGAGTTACGCTGACTTCCCCACTTGTTTCTGTGTGTTTACCGTAAAGTCTGTAAGACGAGCGCACTTAAGATGTTGGAGCAGCTGGCTTGACCACGTCAAAACAAGAGACGGCTGACATGACCGCAGTGACTTGAATTACTAGATTACTGGAACTCTGTAGCCGTATGGTTACGCATTTCTTTATTCGCTTACCACATGTCCACCGAAAATGTCCCTTAAAGGAAAAGTTCGGTTCCTCCAGCTTTTACATTGTTTATAGAATGAGTTAGAACAATATACTCACCCAGAAGGCTTTCCTGACCCAAACAGTGCTTCGGGAGATATTTAGATCCAAAATCGAGCAGCGGACATCGATATAATGGTAGCCTGTAGGGCATAGATCGCCGCTCCTAAAACTGCAGTAATCGTCCAAAAACTCATGTTTTTCACCAATATTCCATCATGATCCGTTCCGGATGGTCCTCCATTACAGTCTGTGTCACTCCACACAGCGCTGTGTGGCTGTGCCGACCTCTGAACTGACGAGTTTGTTTACGTGCCTCCGCGTATGCGCAGTACTCTCTGGAGCGTTGCCTCCGCTTCCTCCTTTCTTTGAGCTAGTCATCTGTAAACTCTGGCTCGAAACTGTAAGGACACCCATCATATTCAAAGTTCTCCTCCACAACATCTTCATCCGATAGATATTCGTCCATTCTGCACGAAACTGGAAGAAGAAAGTCGATTTGTAGCCAGCTGTCTTCCCCTGAAACAATGAGCCGCACTGCGCATGCGCGGAGGCATGTAAACAAACTCGTCAGTTCAGAGGTCGGCACAGCCACACAGCGCTGTGTGGAGTGACACAGACTGTAATGGAGGACCATCCGGAACGGATCATGATGGAACATTGGTGAAAAACATGAGTTTTTGGATGATTAATGCAGTTTTAGGAGCGGCAATCTATGCCCTACGGGCCACCATTATATCGATGTCCGCTGCTCGATTTTGGATCTAAATATCTCCCGAAGCACTGTTTGGGTCAGGAAAGCCTTCTGGGTGAGTATATTGTTGTTCTTCATTCTATAAACAATGTCAAAGCTGCAGGAACCGAACTTATCCTTTAAATCCACGAACAAAACACAGAAGTTCTGCAACTTTCGTGCTGGCGTTGCAGTCAGAAACAATTTGTGCCCAACCCGTCAAACCACCTGGGTCCGTGTACTTTACGGCCATTCGTTTTTTGTGTTGATATGGTTAAACGGAAAATGGGAAACCATCCGATTTTCCGATTTCCGTTTGGATGAAGGGAAACAAAAAATGGGAAACGACTCGTTTCCCGTTTTTCATTTGGTAATCGAAAATCCAAAAACGGAAAACGAGCCTTTATCTGATATCTATTATGGTTTTATTTTAACACAATATAAAATACGGCCGTAATTCCTTTCGTAAAGCTTCCTTTGCCTTCACCTGGAAGCACTTCCTTCTTCTGAAGCTACACTACGGCGTATTACTGCCCTCTGGTGAAATTATTAGTTTGCTGCGCTTTAAGCCCATTTTCGAAGCATCATCCATAACCATAATTGTTTTCTATAAATTGAGTTTCAAATTCTCACTATATATCTATGTTCTTTTAGTGTGTGACCTTCTTTTACTGTAGACATTAAAGAAATATTATGCTAGTTCTGTAAATTGTATTTACTTCCGAATAAATGTATTTGTTATTACCATGTATTAATAAATAGCCATTTATTTCAATTGTCAAACTACATTCTAAACACATATCAGATGGGCAGTTACACATTACAAACAAGGTAAGCCTCATTTTCTGCAATGTTTTATCAATCAATCTTTATTTGTTCATAACAAGTGTTATCTCAAAACAACTTCCAATCGGCAACGCAGAATAAGGAAGTGCTTCCGGGTGAAGGCAAAGCAAGCTTTATGAAAAGAATTACGGCTGTATTTTATATCTCGACTTGTGTAAAAATAAATCCATAATAGATACCCACACACACACTCTCCTTAAAGTTGTTTCTTTTTCGTTTTTCTTCTTTTGTATTTTAAAGTCATCTGCTGTGATCATTTGACTATACAGTAAAATGTATTCATCACCTTTTTCACATCCTAGCTGTAGATCAGACAGTGTTTTACTGTTTAAATTTAATTGAAACCAGGTTGATTTAAAGCTGAGTAGAAATGTCAAGGTTGCTTCAGTGTTCCTGATGGTTGAAATACCATTGAAATACCATCGATCTGCAGTCAGAATTTCAATGTTGTTCAATATTAAAAAATGCTGCAACATGATGTTGAATCAACATCCGATTTCAACAATGATTGTTTATTGTTTATTGTTTTTTCAGAGCCCCATTAGCTGCAGCACAGCTACAGCTATTCTTCCTGGGGTCCAACCAAATTATACATACATTATAAAAGCAATAAAGGTAAAAGAAAAAACAGAAAACAAAAAGTAAAGAGCAGAAAAACATCAAACAAGGCCAATTTTCCTTCCAGATGTAAAGAATTCATATACATGGAAGAAAATGGCATTTTAGTAGTCTCTTGAATTGTTTTAAATTAATGTCCACGTTTACATGTGCAGGTAAAAAAATCCATTCTCTCATTCCTCGGTACAGAACTGTTCGCTTGATTGAGTTAGATGTTGATGGTGTTGTTGGTGATTAAATGACTTATGGTTGAAAAATCAACATTAATATATATATAGTTGCAATAAGTGCTCGCTGTCTGGGGTGGTTCTCTACCTTTTGTGGGTCCGGGACCTCCTGCATGATTTTGATATACCATGAAGAACACCCCACACCCACCCCCATCGAAACTTCACTTTAGATTTCATTAAGCATTGATTCACTCTGAGGCAAAACTAGTGCTTTCATCAGATATAACTTACTATTTTTATAAACAAACAAAACTAAATGATCATTAACATATGAACGCAAACATCACAGACAGCTGACATCTCCCCCTCTTTTAGCCACTCAGCGCAGCCTCCACACCCGAGTGAAGTCAGGGAGCGAGACAGAGACTTTTATTTCTGCAGATTAAGGATGATTTTTTAAAGTTATGAACTGATCAGCGCACATCTGATTAACCAAAGCGGTTCTGTGGTGGTAAAAGAGTTTGAGGGCAGATGTGAAGAGGGGCTGAAAAACACAGAAAACCAGAAATATGCTGCGCAATGGTGGAGAAGTTTCCATAACACAGAACCTGATGATGTTGTCTCATGTCACATTAAGTGAGCCACTATTACAGTTATCACGTGTATATTTAATTTCTTATGGTCCTGAAGTATGGAATCACAGGAGTGCCAATATTAAAAGGAAATAAATGTGGAAATAAAAACAGAATCAATAAAAGAGAATCAATAAAAGAAATGTGGAAATAAAACAAGAATCAATAAAAGACATTTGGAAATAAAAACAATTAATAAAAGAAATTTGGAAATAAAAAGAGAATCAATAATAAAAAAAATATATACAAACCCAGTCATATCATTGCTTTTGCTTGTTCCATTTTGACATTGTCTTTTCCATTTGCCTATTGTCACTGCTTTTACCAGATGGCTCAAGCTGTCAATCAAATGACTGTGGGCGGGTCTTTCTGTCCAGGATTACTAGTAGATACCTGATCAGACGATTCTTGCTTGACAGTGGCTATGCAGTAGCTATGTTTATGCATATCCCAATGTGCCAAAATGCAGTCTCCTCTCTCCTCCGCGACACCGGAAGTACTTTGTGAGCAGCCATATTAAAGGACGTTCCAAAGCGCCAAATGCGCTCGGAGGAGAGAGGAGAGAGGAGAGAGGAGAGAGGAGAGAGGAGACTGATCAGGAGGAGGCATAATCGAGGAAACACATGTGCAGGCTACGCGGAAGTCTTTTCACTGACAGACACGCCCCCTTGTGACGTATCAGCAGCCGGCTATAAAGCGTCAGCTGCCCACATGTGTCATATTTTCTTTGAATGTCAATATACATATTTATCCTGGAATAAATTTGAATCTTTGTTTGAATCTTTGACAGGAATTAAGATTAATTTAGCAAAAAAAGACAATGCTTACATATCATGGGAAAAAACTTGGAGACAAAGAATTGTTTTTGTTGAATCTCCTCCTAATTCTAGGGAAATATCACTTACATAAAAGTAAATGGACTCCACAGAAACCAAACTATTATGCATTCAAAATAGAAATTAAATATTACATGAAATTTATCAGAAAGATGGAAAACAAAACAGCTATAAAAACCTGGGAATATTACAACTCATGAAATCCGCCATTTAACCTATTCATACTCCTATCTGTATATATTGTATATATGTATATATTTATGTTAAATGTGTGTCTGTACATTGTAACAATTTGTCTTTGTATTATTGGTGTAATGGTGAAAAAAAAAAAAAAAACCTGCCCATGTGTGAAATGTAAACACCATAGAGAGATACAGTGTTAAAGTGTAATTAGCAACTTCTTGGAAGTCATTGTAATGAGTATATCCACATTTTACACAAAGTAGCCGATGTGTAGGCCTAATGTTCCCTCAAAATGTGAGCAGTTACTGAATTTCAGTGTCTCTTTTATCTATTTTTTATTTTCTTCACTGTGCAAAGAAATATTTGACTAATCATTTAAAAGAATTCTAAGATGGTCTTATTGATATCACAGAAAATATTGAACACTATCATGGGGCAGTTCTTCCAGGTTTTCCATCTGTTGTCTGTCATGATTTATCTGTGTTGTTTGTGTTTGTGTCTGTAACTGTAAGGCTGCTACAGTAGACAGGTCTGTTCAGGAAAACACATTTTACATTAGATTAGATTAGACAACTTTATTTATCCCAAAGGGCAATTCAGTTTTTGCAATCTACCCAGACCATACACACATTTACAAACAGCAAACATGGACAATAATAAATTAAAAAAAGAGATGCTCATTGACAAATATCAGCACCCAATAAACTCCAGGGCAGGCAGATTATAATGCACATTAATGAAAAGCATGTTTTATGTAGTTCCTGATCTTACCAAGCTAAAATAAGGAGAGAAAGTGGTGAACTGTACATTGTTATCTCAGGCCTTTACCTTTTTTTTTCTCTATAAATGTGCAGAGGGGGCTTTATAGTTATTAGTTATATTAGTGCTTATAGCAGAATAAAAACATTATTTATGAAAACAAAGTGGCCGCAATATAACAATTTAAAACTCCTATCATTCCGGGCCTGGGAAAACGTGACATTTTTCTTTTCCATTCATGTACATATTCATGTTAAATCGATGTAAAAGTGCATATGAATTTACCACGGTCGAGCGCCATGGAGTTTACATTTTTTTTCCACAATTCAGTTTCTCCCGTGCACTCAGACCGACATATCCAGCTGTGACGCCGTCATTGCGAAAAGACGTCACTTCATGTGACACTCCAGAGGAGAGGACGTCTCAATGCTCTTAAAATGAATCTCCTGGTCTCCTCTCTCCTCCCTTTGTTTCCTCGCGTCTCTGGCATGCATCTCTCGTGGGCGGGACTAAGACGCAAGTGAATGACGCAAGAGGAGGAGGTGAGGATGGAACTTTGGAGCTTTGAGATGCACCCTAGGTCGTCCAGGTCCTGACTGCCTAGCTTCAACACGTAGTTGCATGCATACCTAGGGAACCACAAACATGATATCCGGAAAAGAATTACAAGTAACCACAATATCTTTTCTGAATCTATCATTGTATGTCGAGCTGATCCAGGCTACTGCTGCAAAGTGTCACAAAGTATGATTATAACTATGGCAAGACTGACAGACAAGAGACAGATTAAGTGCACACACAAACTTGCCGTTGTAGTCATTTACTGAATAAAACTGTGTACCAACACCTTTTCACTTCAACACACTGTGTTAACCCGGCTTGTAATCTGTTCGATTGTGTGAACTGAGCCCAGCTCTGCCCATAGCTAGTGCTAACTTCTGCTGTGACTTATAATTAGTGTATTGTGAATGCCTAACATGTGAGTCAGACTCATGGAATAGCTTTTATCCCTCTTAAGACTTGTGCACAAAGCTGACCGATAACATGACAGGATCATATTTATGCTGGGGATAAGACACTTACCCCCTCAAGACTGCGCCTTACAGCTTTGTCCATGTCTGCATTCGTCAGTGCAGATATTTCTCCAAGACTTTCCATTACATCTTCCACCAACCTTAAAATATAGTTCGTTGGAAAATTTTCTTCCATATACTGAGCAATAGCCAATAATTCTCGTTGAACGCCTCTTCTCAATTCGTCCACGTCCACCATATTTGGGAGAGGGGAGGGTTTTTTTATATTCGAATTTAGACCCGCCTCCCGAAAGCTGATGGACGTGCATCGTCATGGAAACGGCCATAGAAACTGCGTAGCTGACGTAGCTAAGGAAACCGCGACTGGTCAGACAACTCGACTGCCATTATTGAAAACATCACAACAACAGTACATTTTGTCAGATTAGACAATAAGATGAATGCCTGACGGCTGTTACTGTTATGTGAAGCACCACAAAGCTAATGTTGCTTAGCTTACCTATCCAGCAGACGGACAGCGACATCCGCGTCCGTTTTCAGGTCTTTCAATTGGCGGTGTTCCCTCCACCGTCGGAAAGCAACACCAATGTTGACCCGTGTCTTCGCTCTTTCATGGTCATAGCCCTTCTTTTTCACATTTCACTCCTCTGGCCTCTTTCTTCTAGGCTGTTTTCAGCCATTGCTACCGCAACTATTGTATCTCTCTCTTACGCTAACTGCGCACGCTACGCCAACCACGACTCCCCCTCCCTATTCTGTCTGATCTGCGCATGAGTATGATTGCCCCCTGGATGTGGGGGGGGTTACTTTGTTTTGGTAACTCGGCCCGAGCCACAGTATTTACCTGCTGAAATTCAGAGTCAAGGCTGTATATTGAGACCGGACTTTTTTTTCAACATGCTGTCAGTGGGGACATCTTGTGGATGGAGAGGAGAAATAAGGTGAATTTCACAAATACTGCATTAGATTAGAAGATTAGAAGATTGCTGAGTACACCTTTAACTTTCCCTCTTCTTACTTGAGATGAATGTGTATGCGCATCTAAGTCCTGTCCGTGACGCTATTTCCAGTCTCCCGTGCTAAGCGCTAACACATAAACATAGCTACTGCATAGCCACTGTCAGGCAGGAATCGTCTGATCAGGTATCTACTAGTTATCCTGGACAGAAAGACCCGCCCACAGTCATTTGATTGACAGCTTGAGCCATCTGGTAAAAGTAATGACAATAGGCAAATGGAAAAGACAATGTCAAAATGGAATAGGCAAAAGCAATGATATGACTGCATTTGAATATTTTTTTTTTTATTATTGATTCTTTTATTGATTCTCTTTTTATTTCCAAATTTCTTTTATTAATTCTGTTTTTATTTCCAAATGTCTTTTATTGATTCTTGTTTTATTTCCACATTTCTTTTATTGATTCTCTTTTATTGATTCTGTTTTTATTTCCAAACTTCTTTTATTGATTATTTTATTTGATTTGATTATGTTTTAATTTCCAAACTTCTTTTAATGATCCTGTTTTTATTTCCACATTTATTTCCTTTTAATATTGGCACTCCTGTGATTCCATACTGAAGATGTCTTGTGTGGTGACGAGAGATTGGTGTGGAAGAGAAATTCAGGCACAGAGCCGTTACGCATGATGTGAGTCATAAAGCGAAGAGTAGGTGAAAAAAGAGACTAATACTATGTTTTGTCACCTGTTCTGATGTTTTTAGGTTTATTTGAGAGCAGGTCAGGCAGGGGCAGACTGTTCACTGACTTACTGTGAAACACACAGGAGTGCGTAAATGCGCGCAGTGGAGATGGACAGCAGTGGACCATCAGCAATCTGTTAATTTTAGAAAGCTCAGAAACACGTCTCTATCTACGGAGTTCCGAAGGTGTCAGGGAGCAGAATATTTTATTAAGGCGAGGGAACGTTTTCTATAGTGTGGGCACGTGTTATTAAAGCGTAACCTCACCATAATAAAGTGAGAAAACAGGATAAATAAGGTGTTCTCTCGCTATACATTATCAGTGTTGGGAGTAACGGCATTAGAAGGGCATTACTAACGGCGTTATGTTTTCCCAATAACGGGTAATGTAATTATTTTTTATGTGTTAAAACGCAGTTACTGACAGTGAAATGTGGCGTGTTACTTTGCACCGATGTCAAGCAGCTGTTATCTGACCTGCCTCACCCCCCATATTCCACGGCATGCGGAAGCGCCGCGCAGCGGTCATGTTGTGACAGACAAACCCCACTGAAAGCGTCGCGCAGAGGAGCGTCGCGGCTTGCAGCCCTGTAGAGGGGAGGGCTGATCCCCAGAGAGCCACAGGCTCTCATGAGAATAGCGATGTCAAACACTCATAAAGCATGTTATAGACTGAGAAATGAAATAGACAACACCTCACTTCGCTTCTCTAAGGTCCCTTTAGGTCCAAACCACACAGCTTTGGGATTTATTCAACTTCTATCTGCCTATATCCTTGTAGAAAAGATGTTTGGTGTCATGTATACGATGTTATATATTTCTGTACCTCTACGATTCACTTTTCTTCGTCCATGGTGTCGTGTTGTCTCTGGGACCCTCTGACCGACTGCTTACCTGATGTTTGTGCCTCCAGTTTTGACAGTGACAAAGAATTGAGCAAATTTACGTTCGAGAGTCCGTGCACTGTATTTATATTGAAACTTCTGGATACTCCACACATTGACTTCAGGTCTGGTGCTTTTTTAACGACAGTGAATTTCCGAGGTTCGGAAGCGGGCGCACTGAAAATCTCCAGCGCCTTGGCACGTGCCGGCGCTTCACCAATGCAGCATGGCACAGCGCCCTTGAAACATACTGCAGGGCACTTCGCTCACATTCTAGTCCCACTTCATTCACATTCTAGTCCCATTCTAGTCTATCATACAAATTCCACTGCAGCTACCGCTGCAACTCTCTAAAATATATAGCGTGGGAACGCCTTATTTATCCTGTTCCCTCACTTTATTATAGTGAGGTAACGCTTTAATAAAGCGCGCCCAAACTATAGAAGGCGTTCCCTCACCTTAATAAAATATTCTGCCCCCGGACACCTTCGGGGCTCCGTATGTATCAACCTTCACTGTAAATTATTTGTCTATTTTTTTTATAAAGAGATGCTCAAAGCTGCCTTCATCATTAATTCTCCCCAATATTGAAATAGCCTAAATTCACAGAAACGGGACTTTTCTGGTCCTGAAAACTGTTTTCCATCTGATACATCTCAGGTGAGTGTTGATAAAGCAACTCCATCGGATAATTTAATAAAAGCAGTGTAAATACGTGAAATTCATGTTTTTGTCACTTATCCTGCGAGTAACAGAAACTAAGTGTCGATCCCCCCCCAGCGCGGGCTCTCTCTCTCATATATTATTTAGTGATTGTAAAGGCAAAATCAACTGAAATTCTTCACTAAAGGGAAAACAGGGGTATTTTTTTTTTTTAATTCATCCGTTTGAATTGTAATAAAACAAAGTGATTTTTGATCCCTGTCCTGTGCGCTGCACGTCTTTACACTCACAGGCACAGAGGAGCCCATCGCACTAATGTTTGCACGCTCTTGCGATTGTATGTAAGTGTTTTTATCGAATTCAAGGCTTCCTTCAGGCGTGTGCACATGTTTGAGGTTCACTGATACCTCCATATCCCGTGTGTCACCCCCCACCACCCCACCCCAAAGGGAAAAAAAATGATCGGATTTGATTTCATACATTTCATGTCTGATGTATGAAAAAAAAAATGTTATCGGTGTATGTATGTGTACCTGTATTTATGTATTTACTTCTTTAATCATTTATCGGTACAAAAGATAAAGAAAACTGTCTTATCTCTTGAACCCCTGGCATTTGGGACAGGAAAGCGAGATCTGATCCTGGAATCCCTCCACTCTGGGTTTAGAGTGTCATCATCTGCACTCCCGCTGTCTCAATATGACGACTCGGTGCTCTTCCTCTTTGCCCTCTTCCTCTTGTCCCATGTCTTGTCTTCCCCCTGCACGTCCACGAAATAGGCCTAGGTTAGCCTCCTGTTTGTGATCATTATTGTGGGTTTCTCCTCCACCAGGGGCCCTGCTCTGATGTCAAATACGCCCTATTTTTTAATACTTGTGTCAGAAAATCGCATAATATAGAAATAAGTTCCAACATTTTGTCAGTCATGTAATGCAACTAACTGACTGCAAAGCTAAGAACTTAAGACTTGTCAAAATCTGATCCATCCTTTAATCTCCAACCGCATTCAACTCAGAGACGTAAGTAATTCAAATGCTAAAACAGTGTTACTTGTTGTATTACTGTCACCCTGTGATGCACGGCTCTCTTCTGCACAAACGCTAGTCTCTCTGAAAAACCCTAAATAGATTTTTTAAGTATCAATAATCTAAGCTGAACATCTGCTCAGACACACCAGTGCTCTGCAGATATAGCTCCAGGGTTTTCTGTTTTGACACCAAAAGGATCAATGAGTAATTTTACTTTCTTTGACAAGATTAAATATGGAAATAGTGCCACTGGTGGTGGAGGGGTTTGAACAATTTTACTTCCATATGCTTGATTGTCTGAATCTTTTAACTCCCATCTTGTTTTCTGGTATGAGTCTTCATTTTCTCAAGGTTATGAATATGGAAGTGAATTATGCAGGTCAAAGATGAAGCTGTCTCTCTTTTGTACAACCCCAGCATCAGAAGATTTCTGTTGAAATAAAATACCACCTGGAGGGACTTTGAAACCAATCACTGTGTTTCTCAAAGTTATCAAAGGTTCAAAAACAAGTTTGCATATCTTATCTGCCAATATTTGGTCAAAGCTAAAGCTATTACTTCAGTTGATTGATGTCATACACGCAGAGGAGCAGTCTATCAGGTGCAGGAGCTTTTAAAGGATCTGTAATTATAGAAACTGGTGCCATAAGGAAAATGTAAAACTTGGCTGACTGACAAATGTGAAATGTAGTACACATTATATCAAGGAGCAGGTGTTATAATTTGATCAGTAAATTGAACCTTTGTGACAAATATGCTTATAATCTTCGAACAGTGCTCAGTTCTTTTGTAAAAGGCCCAGAAATTGCCATACATTTTATGTATAAATTAAAGCAAGAATTGAAGATGAAATATCAGAAATGGATATATGTTCATGACTTCAATCCTTATTAAGATCAACTTCCTCAAAACTGAACAATTTCAGACCCTTTGCTCTGACTTCAATTCTAATGAAAACTTTTGAAAAGCTATGAGGTCAGACATTCTTGTGAAAACAGCTTGACTTTAACCCACAGAAGAGAGAGCTGCCACAGTGATTTAAATGAAGTTTGTTTTGAAACATCTCAAGTGAAAAGGGACACATGCTATGCTTTTAATCATTTACTTTTCATCTGCAATTTATGCAGTTCAACTACACATTTTAACCAAGAGACTTTAAGAGCAATTCAACCTTGGGAATAATCTTGTAGGGTGGTTTCTGGACTTTTTAACTAACAGGACAGAAAAAGTGAGATTGAATGGAATCTTATCCATGAATGTCTGGCTCCCCACAAAGAGGTGTGCTGTCCGCTCTCTTGTTCGTCCTCTACACCTACACCTGTCACAGCAGAGAGGATTAAACCATTTTAGAGTATGCAAATGATTCTGTCATAGTCATTCTGCTGCAAGAAAATGCAACCTGCCATGGTAATATTATGGACTTTGTTGAACTCTGTGAGGAGTTCAACCTAAAGATGAAGATACCTAAAACCAGATAATACTTACTGGTTTAACTAGACTCCCACAGATTCAATAAGCAAGCATTATAAAGAGTCAAAAGTGGAATATGTGCTAAATTACACCCAACTTGTGTTGGGATCCATGTGGTCTAAAAAGAACATGTCCCTGCAGAAGCCTGAACCACAGTTTGGCTGATCATCTCACTCCCAGGTTTCACACGTAGGTGTGAAACCTCTGATAAGAACAATAAGACCCTGCTCTGCTTTGCAGTCTTGCTCAGTCTCTTCCTTTCTGAACCATGGAGTGAGGGGGACAAAGCTCCTCTCTCACAGCTCTTTCTCAGGAAAACAACTCAAGACTTTTTCCACAGTCCCGCTCAATGCAGACTGTAGCACCATAGGCCACACAAGAGCCTGCTTAAAGGATAAGTTCGGTTTCTGCAGCTTTCACATTGTTTATAGAATGAAGTAGAACAATATACTCACCCAGAAGGCTTTCCTGATGCAAACAGTGCTTTGGGAGATATTTAGATCCAAAATCGAGCGGCGGACATCCGTATAATGGTAGCACAGGGCATACAGCGCCGCTCCTAAAACTGCATTATTCGTCCAAAAACTCATTAGTTTCACCAATATTCCATCCTGGTTTGCTCACGCTACTCCTCTATTACAGTCTGTGTTGCCCCAGACATGTTTTTGTGACCTCTGAACTGAAGAAGAGGAATGCTTGCCTCTGCGCCTGCGCAGTACTCTCTGGAGCGCTGCCTCTGCGTCCTCCTTTCGATGAGCTCCTCATCTGTAAACTCTGGCTCGAAACTGTAATGACACCCATCATATTCAAAGTTCTCCTCCACAAAATCTTCATCTGATAGATATTAGTCCATTTTGCACAAAACTGAAGGAGGAAAGTTGTTGTGTAGTCGGCTGGCTTCCCCTGAAACAATGAGCCGCACTGCGCATGCGCGGAGCAAGCGCTCTTCTTCTTCAGTTCAGAGGTCAGTACAGCCACCCAACATGTCTGGAGTGACACAGACTGTCGTGGAGAAGTAGCCCGAGCGGACCATGATGGAATTTTTGTGAAACTAATGAGTTTTTGGACGAATAATGCAGTTTTAGGAGCGGCGCTGTATGCCCTATGTGCTACCATTATATGGATGTCCGCCACTCGATTTTGGATCTAAATATCTCCCGAAGCACTGTTTGGATCAGGAAAGCCTTCTGGGTGAGTATATTGTTCTACTTCATTCTATAAACAATGTGAAAGCTGCTGAAACTGAACTTATCCTTTAAGGAACAGGATTTCCTGATCAAATGACAAAAGCAACACAACAGTTAGCATCAAGCTGCTAACTCAAAGGACAAAGGAGCAACAGTGGACTTCAGAGCCAGGAGCTGAAGGGACAGACTGGCCTGGGACCCACTGGGAAACCACCAAACCTGCAACACTGGACTATGCAGAGCAGAACCTAAGAGGATACCTTTTCCTCCCATGGACTTGGTAATATAACTGAGCCTTAGAGACTTTAGCATAGCACGGCTAAGCACAGGACTATTCAGTTTTACAATCATGGCATTGCTTTATTGAATATGTTCTTAGAGCTTTAAGCTATAGCTAACTAATGCATAGTTTAACATTACTATTTCAGGAAGGGGCATCAAGCTAACACAAAGAGACCATTTCTAACCTCCACCACTCCCCATGTGGTCCTAGTTGTAAATGCCTTTGAGCCATGAGGTGTTGAGACACCCTTTAGAGGTAGCCATCTTGCCTTTGTCTGTTACAAACACACTCACACACACTTAGACATAGGATTTTGTTAGATTAGGTATTGTTTGTTTGTCAATAAATGATTTTGAACACAAAGTCAGCTGCTGGTCTGTTAATGTTGTTTAAGAATGAATCTTGCCAACCTCTTCTCTGAAGAACTCCCAAATCCTTGAACTTTGACTGACAATTCATTAGGTAACTTTGGTTATTTTTATTAAGTTAATTATATATCATGGTTCCAAATGAATAGTCAGTAACCTTAATGAGACTAACTTAATAAATTGACTATCATTTCCCACGTGGTTCCTTGATGTTTAATGTAAATTAAACCCCATTACTTAATTTAAGTAATTATTTCTGATAGCCAATATTATTTGTAAAACAGTGAATAGTTGTCCACTGATCATAAAGCACAACACTTGGAACAATAATTGACAACAAACCTTAACTTTACATCTCAAGAGTCATCAAGTTGTAGCATTTGGCATCTCTACTGAGGAGGATTGCAGTATTATTACTTGACTTCTTAATAATCTCTGAACATTATTAATTTTACTGATAACACTTTTCTACTCTTGACCTCATCTACCTTATATTTTTATTGATTATAGTTTTTTTTTGCTTTTAATCACATTTATTTTTGGTCTATGGATTATTATCTTACGAGATGAAGAGCTGAGAGACAGGTTGGCTCTCTTGGTACTGTTTCTTGATGTGTTATATTCTTGTGCGCTCCTGTACATGTAATACTCTAAGAATCAAGAAAATACCCACAGGAATAGACAATTTCTTGGTACACAAAGTTATGTTTCTGATTTTGTATACACATTAATAAATTATGCTCACAGGTAATAATACAAGCTGTTCAGTGCATTTTGATCCATGAAATAACAAAAATAGAAACAAAGGTTCCTGGAGGAAAATAAGAAAATAAGTAGCTTAAAGAAATAGTTACTTGATGTAAAGTAAAAAGGTCTATAGTAAGCATAAACCTGCTTTATCCTAACAGTTTTAACAGAAGGCTTTAACAATCAGTAAGGTGTCACCGTTGCTTTTGTGTGTCCAATTTGTCTTTCAGGATTTTTCTGATGTTCTTGATGCTTCAAATAGTTAAAAATATCACTCTGACTTGAGTGTTAACATATACCATACAGTGTCTTGCATGTAGTTCTGTTCTTTGATTTTTTTTGTAGCCCATTTGGCTACAGGCTCCCTTAGCCTGTAACCAAAGGGGGCTTGAGGATCGCTGTTTTATGAAAACCACTGCACTACTGGATAAAGTCAAATTCCAAACCTTCAGTTAAACAGCTGTCTGATTTCCTTACCCATGAAAGTTTCGTATAATGAAATTTCTTTTTGACAAAAGGGAATTAAATGTATTTGTTGTCAGCTCTCAGCTAGCCCGCTGTAGCATTCTTGGTCGACTGGTATCCCATTCTCACTCAATTCTGTCATTAACTTTTTCTTTATTGGACAACTGTTGTTCAAAGAGGAAGACATATTACAGAGGGTTCATGCTCTCTTCACAAATCCAACATTGTGTCTTTATTTTCCACAGTCATGCAGGCTTATCTGGCTGTCAGCTGTTTAGTTTAAATAATCCTTGGGCTAATGGAGAAGAAGAACATTTGACATCAAATATTTCACTATTGCTGATTTTCTGAAATGAAAGAGCCTGTTTGTGAAGCAGCTGAGTCATTCATTGTCTAGGCTCTCTCACCTAATTGTACTTCTCTTCTGTAACACAGGTAGAGTGAAATCCTGCTGTCGGCCTCTAACAGCAAAATCATCATGGACAGCTCTCTGCCTGTGTAATTTCCTAAATAACAGTATTGAAAAAAGGCTGTTTTCACAATAGGTTTTATCTGTCTCTTTTGTTGTCTCAGTGTGGGTAGGGTATTATCATGGCCAGAGAAAGTGAAATTTCCTAATTTAACCACTATATTTAGATGATATAATCTGAATGATGAGAACAGCAGTAATTCTCAAAAGAAAAATATAGAGGGGAAATGTGAAACCTGACTTTGCTGGACCTTGTTCATAGTTTTGTCAGAAAACCCACCGCTCCAGAACAATTCCATTAATATCAAAGAAAACAGAGTGCCATTTTATCTTTGGACCATATTTGGGGACCCAAGTTTAATTGCTGATTAAATTGATCAGATTTTTCTTCAATAAACTTGGATTCCTTTATTTGTTCCAAAATGTCTTCACACATTTTTCTTGTGCTTTACCTTTTGACAAGAACTGAGAAGTATTGGTACACCTCTGGCACACATTTTTGTCATGTTCAAAGTATCATGCAACATTTTCAAAACTTTCTTTTTATCAATGGAGATCATTCCTGTTATCAGTATTTTTACTGATTTAATCATTTCCAACAATTTGTTCAATTTGTTGGGTGATTTAGAGGCTTTTGATGGACTTGGCAGCCCAGGATGTCCATTGTCTTGGACATCCTCTCTGCCTTCACAACATCTTTGTGATTTTATTTAACCTTTACTGAACCAGATAAAACCTACTGAGATCAAGATGTCTTTCACATGGGTGACATGGCCAAGAGTTCAGCACCAAACGCCATGAAACCATATATATATATATATATATATTTATATATATATATATGTATATATGGTCTGAGCTTCACTTTTAAATCTTGTAAATTTCATCTTTTTTAACCTCTTTATTTTCCTGTAGGAGTGAAGACCGCAGCCCGACACTGTCTCAACCCTGCAGACAAAGTATTTCCACACTGTGTTCACAAAGCTCTTTTATGTTTCTCTAAACCTTGCCAGACCATGACTCCTAATGAATACATTTTCAAACATTTTTTCAGAGAGGGACCTTCGCAGTGGCACCTTGAAAACTCAAAGAGATGTAACATTATTATCTGAGCCCTGCGTCTGCTCAGTTGCCTTGAGGCTGGAGCAACAATGCTCCAGCTCCTGCAGGATTAAGTCTTTGCATTGCTGAGGGAAAGTTTAACTGTACTTGTAAGCAGTTGATAATGTGAAAAGGGGACAGCAACATGACAGAACAGGATATGTAACTACTTTGCACAATAAAACCAGGAGCAGAAAAAAATGTAACATGAAGGTGCCTGATTACTGCACATCATTATCATTTGGCTGCTTTTAAAAAAGAAAGAAATGCAAAAAATTGAGTTTAAATCCCTTATTTAAAAAATATATATATTTTCAGTGTCGTTTTTCATTTATTAAGGAAATACATTCCAGATTGGACAAAACTTATTCAGAAGTTGTTTGCATCTATGATTCTCTTTGTGTGAGCAGTCACTTCCTGCTCTCATCTCACTCATATCTCCCACCTCTTCCTGCCTGTTTGGGCCGAGCACAATTGTTAAATCGTAGGTTAAGCTTGGTAAGATGGACTTAAATATACAGTGAACTAGGCTGATCCAGCTGCACTGCAAGGTTAATTATGACCTACTTTGTGCTGTCTCTGTTCTGTGGTAACCTCTCTTCAAAGAAGGTTAGCGAGGAGGAGCAACCGACTCTTCATTCATAAAAACTGACCTATAATTACTTAAATAATAGCCCACTCAAGGCTTTAAAAATTAAATGTTGAATTGTAAGTACTGATTTCAGTGAATGAAAATATCTTTGAGTAAAGTCCTGATGGTTTGAAGAAGTGTAAATGCACATTTTGTTGTATTCACACATTTACACTCAGTTTTTTCTACTCCTGTTTTAACGCGCCTGTTTTCATCTGTTTTTCATCTTAGTTAATCCATAAATCTTTATTTGAGTAGCACTTTTCATACAGCATATGTAAAAAAAAAAGTGATTTACAAAAATACAGAACAGCAAGAACAAACAAAAAAGGGCCAAAAAAAAGATTTACAAAAGATAACTGTGTGTAAGTAAAGAACTGCTGAATCATCATGAGTTCAAAATTAGAAAACACTGGAGATAAAAAGTCAAATAATAAAACAGAATAAAAGTAATAATAGAATTAAAATTGAATAATTAAGTTGAGTGAGATTTTAAAAAAAGTCTTTATGGTTAAAATGAAAAACAAACAAACAAACCTTAAATAAATGAATCAATAAAACAATTGTGAAAACTGGGAAGAAATTATTAAAAAGTAAGTTTAAAAAGTTTGGTCTTGAGTTTTCCCTGTAAAGACACTGATGCATGAAAAAGTGTCTGACCATTGTTGGCATCCCATATATCCCATCCCAGACACCACAGTAAACCAACACACCCACATAGGCTTGGATATTAATCTGGTCTTGCTCGTACCAGGTGTCTCCATTAACACGTTCATGGCAGTAGTTACAACAAAGTCTGTGATGAAACTTGAAAACAGGACTTGGTGTCATCCTCCCATCCATCAGAGGTTGTCATCCAACCTCTGACAACCTCTAACTGCTTTACTAAAAGTGCAGCGTGAGCACGTGTGTTGTCTTCATGAAGATGGCAATTTCTTTCCACAGCTGTGGTCTCTGTCTTGAGACTTCTTCTGGACCTTTTTAATTCACTGTTGGCCGATCCGGAGCCCACTGCTCCACAATGATTCCCTTAATATCAAAGAAAACAATCAATATTGCCTTGAAATTGACTTATTTTGTTGTGATTTCTTCCCCCTTGGTGGTGTTTTCAAATGCACTGAGTGCCATTTTGTCTTAGGACCATATTTGAAGACCTAAGTTTTATTGCATATGATCTTTTTTTTTCTCCAAAAAGCTTGGATTCATTTATTTTTTCCAAAATGTCTTCACACATTTTTCTTGTGCTTTACCTTTTGACAAGAACTGAGAAGTGTTGGTACACCTATGGCACACATTTGTTTCATTTTTAACAATTTGCTCAGTATGTTGGATGTTTTAAAAGCTTCTGATGTGCATGACCATTTTTAACCTTTACTTAACCAGATAAAAACCCATTGAGATCAAGATCTACTTCACAAGAGTGACATGGCCAAGAGTTCAGCAGCAAATATCATGAAAAAAAAAATTAAAGTGTCACTATACAGTAATGCCGGGCGGACACTGTGCGATTTTGAGGGGATTTCACCACGATTTTGCCGTCGCAGACCACGTTGCGTCATCGTTGAAACATCGTAGCGTCGGGATGTCCGGTCGGGAGGTCGTAGGCCGTACAGTGTGAGAATACTCACGAGGAAGGATTAATTGCTGCAACGTTGTAACGATAATGCTGCGACCTCCCGATCAAACTTCTGGCATGTCAGAAATTTTCGCCGTAGCTCGTACAGTGTGAGTGGTGTTACGTCACGATTCTACGTTCATTCCACTTCATCATAACGTTATCAGCTACAGATGAGGAATTTGCCGGGGCAGTATGGTGTTTAAAAGCAACATTGGCTGGCTAATGCTAACGTGAAACTATCATAGCTACTGTAAAACAATAGTTTAACATTAACGTTACCTCAAGCTCCTGATGAAGGATGGACATCCCATACCGACCGCATCTCCTCAGCCATTCACGTACCCAAATCCTTTTCTTTTTTTTTTTAGTTTCAGCGCACAAGACAGCGCACACAACTGCAACGACTTGCTGCCTGCTCGCCATCTTGTTGTCAGGCACGCTGTGGTTGTCATAGGAACTACCTTTGTTTTTCGTTGTTCACACTCGAGCACGTCGTGCCGTCACACGCCTACTGACGCCGACAAGTAGTCGTGGTTGTCAATGATCGTGGCTGACAGCAGTCGTACAGTATGAGCACACATGTCGTAGGGTCAAATAGAGTACGAGTCACAAACCCGGTCGTGCAGTGGGAGCATTTCCCCGACAGTCAGATTTCTAAAATCGCACAGTGTCCGCCCGGCATAAGTTAGAATACACTTTTTTGTCAGTGCAGTGTCTCTTAGCAGTAAAGTGCAGAAGCTGTTCAACATAAAATACAACTCAGAGACACAGGCACTCTTTTGAGGTCTCACGCTGTTTATACATTAGCGTGGACCTAAGGCTCAAAGGGAAACAAAATCTGAGAGCTTCAGCTCAGTCTGTAGAGGGGGCTGAAAAACTTAATGCTCTCTTCCCCAGTTCAGTTCTTACACAATCAGAGAACGTCACAGGACCATAAGGCATAGTAGCTTTTAGTTCTCTGAAGAAAAGAACATAGATATGATGGAACTAATCCAAGAAGAGCCTTATGAATCAGGCTCTGCCAGTGTGTATACCTGCATGCACTTAGCGAAGGCAATCCAGATTTAACATACAAGTCACAATGACACATGAGTAGACCTTCAGTAAAACCCCAAGTCTGTGATAAACAGCTTACAAGGACTGCAGACATTTAAGAGGAGCACCCAAATACAGCACATCTCCATAACCAAGGAAGACAAGAGGAAGACAAGTTGCTGACACAAGCAATTTCCTGGCTCTAAGTGAAAAACAAGATTTGTTTTGGTAGAAGAACCTGAGCCTTGCCCTGAGTTTGGTGACTAAGCCTGGAATGTGTGCTCTAAAAGAGAGCTCACGATCCAGAATAAAACCCTTATAGTTGTAGACCAGCTCTATTGGATTTCCATGTAGAGTTACAAAAGGCATCAGTAATTCACTTGAATTTGAAAAGACCAGGATCTTAGTCTTTTCTATTAAAACTGAACAACATTAAGAGCAGCTTGTGAAACCCCCGAAGCCTGTAAGGATGAACAGAAATAAATAATGGTATCATCTGCATAAAAGTGATAAAATGCATCGTATCGACACCTTAGTACACAGACTGATACATGTTGATATTTTGTAAATTGTTGATATTCAAACAGATATGCATGTGACATGGATTATTCCAAAAAACCTTAATGTGGGAATCCTTATTCAGTTGCTTTTTTGCTCAATAATTTCAAACATTTCAACTAAATGCATTTTCATTGCCTAAGCAGAAGTCAGTAGCTAGCAGTAAGCCAAAGACGTCACAAACTGGTATCCTACAGAAGTTGTAACCTTTAATATACAACACTCAGTGTGGCTGAACCATGGTCCACAGCCCTTTATTTCCAGACCCCTGACCTAGACACTCTTTCAGCCTCTGCTGCGATGCTGGTGACGGCTCTTGATGCAGTGCGAGGGCACATCATTAGTAACATTACTCAGTTCTTCAAACATTTGGTCTCACCCAGGCGACCCAACCAGGGCTCATCAGTCCTTGGTCTTTGCCCCACAGACAGATCAGTCCACTTCGACCATCTAGACACCCTTTCATCTGCATCTGTGGTGTTAGTTGTAGCCCCTGGTATGCAGTGCTGGAGCAGCTCATCAGTGATGCTACACAGTGATGCGTTAGCTGACACTGATGAATAACTTGCATGGAGCCTTAGTTACAGGTATGAGTAAACAGGTTTAAATAGAAAGTCGACCTGCATTTTGTGAGCTCTTTGTGTCACTAGAAAGACCAGAAAATGTCTCTACAAGCTCAAATTCATTTACCATTTTCTACAGACCAAAGAGGAGATCATGAGAAGCATGCTACAAAGATGCACAATAGAGGGGTGCAAGCAACATAGGAAAGCAGAATTACCAAATTTAACTTCTGAATTGAAAATAACGCAGTTTAAAGTAATTTTGGTATTTTAGTCTCCCACCTTTAAACTTAGAAAACACAGTAAATAAGGTTAATGCTCAAGAGAATATACCAGTAGTCGAAAAAGTTCACACATACCAACATCCCCTAACTTTAGCTTATTTTTAAATAAACAACCAAATCCACAAGGGTGCTGTTACATCTATTAGCAACAGTGCCATGATAAAGTTGTCATCATGATACGATTCCTTACCCTGAAAACCTAAATGTAGGACTCAGAATCACCTTGAAGCAACATAGGCAAGCAGAATTACCATATTTAACTTATGAATTAAAAATAAAGCAGTTTAAAGTTATTTTGGTATTTCAGTCTCCCACCTTAAAACTTGGAAAACAAAGTAAATATGGTTCATGCTCAAGGGAAGCACAGAGAGTAAAAAGTGCTTTATTTGCTTTGTTTCTTATTTAAACTATCAACAAACTTTTCCAGGTCTTTTTATGGAAATAGAGCACATTTACAAGCCAGGAATGTTTGGCTTTTTGAAGCCTTGCTCTGTTATTTTCTATTTTTATTCGCTTTAGACTTTTCTTGATTAACACTTGGCTGTTTGTGTTGCGATACACCTTTTCCTCCATTGTTAAGATCACTCTGATCTCTTGAATTGCAAATTTGCAATTTTAAATGTGTTATGTTGTTTCAGATGATCCTCAAACCATCTGGTTCAAATTTAAGACTTTCACAAGCTTCTGTGAGCAGTCAGTTCCACTTTTACCTTCATCCCTTGGTCTCAAACTGTGTGCAAACAAGATAACAGGAGGACAAAATTATCCATCACCTTACGCATAATTTAAGAATGAAAGTGGGACCAGGATGTCTCCAGAACAGACAAAGCTATCTGGATCTTTGTATACAAAGCAAAGACGTACAGCATTGTTGTTATGGACTGGCTTTTCCATCATCGTCAAAAGAGATACATTAAAATTGCTGGTGTACAACAGAAACTCATTATTGCATGCAAGCGAGCTGCAAACAAATTAGAATGTGATTCCTTTTCATCTGGACACAAACTCATTTTCATATGATAAACAAGAGAAATTGCAATCTTGGGAAAATAAATTGACTTTCTACACTCCTATTCAGACAGGGTACAATGTGGGTGATGAGCCACAAAGCGATCTGCAGATGAGACAAAACCGCTTTTCACAATCAATTACAGAAGGAATCCGGTGGCTGCTGTTGAAGAAAGAAAGGAAGGAGAATATAGCAGTAGGAGAAAAAGTTCACACATTCCAGCATCTCCTAACTTTGGCTTATTTTTAAATAAACAATCAATCCAAAAAGGGGTTGAACATCTATTTTGCTCTGTAAAACAGGTGCTCATTACTCAAAATGATTCAATTTACTTCTCAAAATGAAACGAGAAAAAACTTGGAGGGCCCAAACCTTTGCCAAAGTAGCTCTCCGATTGCTGTTACATCTATAAGCAATAGTGCCATGATAAAGTTACCATCATAATAGGACAATTCCTTAACCCTAAAAATCTACATGTAACCTCTGAATAAGGTTGATATCTTTATTACTTAGTGATTGAACAAAATGACCATTTGTTAATGGTGGTTATCTGGACTTATCTGGAGTTCAGCAAAATCATTCCTTTAGTTTTTTTTTTTTTTTTTGCTTAATCTTGCTAACAAACAAACAACCAAACAGATAAAAAAACATCCACTGACAAAAACATAGTCTCCTTGGCAGAGGTAACAAAAAGGTGCCAAGAATCAGCCTTTGCAGTTGTGATAAGAATGCCAAAGCCGCTGCCTCCGCCCGCTGCCCCCGCCCGCTGCCCCCGCCCGCTGCCCTATGTATTCTGCCCCTGAACCTCGAGGCGAACCCTTCAGGGGGAGCCAGCAAGGTGGATGACCCCATGTAACTTGGGCTACATCTTCCTCAGGGACTCCCAAATGCTCCTCACACAGCAACAGGACCTGGTCCCACCCTGGGCATCATCATAGTACCTTCAGGGATACCTCCTTTTTATGTTTTTTTTGTTTCTTGCCTCACACCTGAGTCCGTGACAAGCAGATAGACCCCATTCTTTTGACTGTACATGCAGCAGCAAGAAAGAGATGGGCAAAGCATGCCTACCGCTAATTAGCTTAGCTCAAACATTGGTAGTCAATGGACAGTCTTAGCCTGCCTCTGCCTAGTCATCAGATAAACTTCTCCAGCACCTCTAAACGGCCCTCTCTGCTTGTTGTGGCTGGGTTTTTTTTTTTACAGTGTTATGTTACATTATCTATTTAAAGTGTACAATTTGGACGGACATTATATAAAACTAAACCATGAGTACATGCGAAAAACACTGCAAATATACTTTATGTTGCCCTATTTACAAGTAGGTGTGCAGTGGTTCACTTCCTGTTACTGTACACACACTCAAAATAATGTCTGAAAAAAAAAATGCTGTATCCCTTTAAGTTTACTAAAAAAGCTGATCACCTTATGACTGACTGCAGCATAACTTTATCAGACCACTGCCCCACTGAAAGACAGAGCCCTGCTCACTGCAGGCCATCATCTACCTCTCTCATGCACAACAAAAGCATGCACATCCATGAGGGTGAATGCTTGGCCTCACAAGTTCTCTGAGAGCTCATTGACATAACTCATGACATGGATATGGATGCAGCCACCTCCAGTGACCACCCCGTCTCCCCTATGCTTAAGAATAAATCCTCAAAAACTACATCTGAGTACATTCTGACATTTGAAAGGGTTTCTGCCTGACTTAACACAAGCTAAAGTCCTTAAATGGAATGAAAATTTCAGCTCTCTAACAGTGTCACTCTTCAAGGACATGGCAGAGTCTGTCCTGTTGTAAATTACAATCTGTACTTAAGTCCAGGGTTTGAGAAGGAGCTCTCTCCTGAGGCATTGTTTCTTCCATCCCTTCTGGCACTGGATCTGCTTTCTCGACCCAGTAGTCCACTGCATCCTCAGTCACTTTGCCCCAGTTTTCATGATCATGCTCGCATTTGCTGGCAGCAGGGGCTGGTGGGTGCTGCTGGGACTGCCAGAGCAGCAGCAGGTGTAGCCGCTGTCTCCTGTCCCTGGAGGTTTTTTGGTGTTGTCATCTGGCCTTGGATATTTGAAATCTATGGTTTATGTACCAATTTATTTTATTCTATTCTGTTTCTGTGTTGGCATGGTCTCTCATTTTAGTAAAATGTATGTTATTTTTGTTTTTATTGATTGCTTTTCTGAGAATTTAGTGTCTTTTTTCTGCTATTTTTTTGTACCTGCTCTTGGGTAAGGGTTGTAAGATGGGTTTCTACCTCATCTGCACATGTAAGTTTATCTTATTCACTGTTTACCTTGACTACTCTTTTAACTCTGTGCAAATAAGAAAATAAAATCCAGTCAACTAAGATTTTTTTACTAGGAGGGAGACTATGCATTAAAACAGGCTAGGATAGAATACAGCCAGCATATTTTTAATCATGTTAAGCACATCTATACCTATGTTGTGTGTTAAATATTGCAATACTGTAAAGTAACCTGTTAAAACTTCTATATTTAGCTCATTCCTCCTTGCATTACTGGTTACATGTGAGTTTATAGGCATAAAGGTTCAAATCAGTCCTGAGTGAGGGAGCCACAGACTAAAAAGATTTAAATAAAGCCATGTGACGTCAGCCATTTGATTTAAAAAAAGAGCTTTTAGAACATTTCAGATGCCCTGTAATGGATGCTGCTATACTGCACAGGTCATCTTAACCCAGCTTTAGCTCCAGCTGCTCACAGAGAGGCCATGTTGATTTGTAAATGAACAACAGTGACTCACGTGGTCGTGTAAACAGTGTTGGGGAAGTTACTTTTAAAAAGTACTGTTTGCTTGTTACTCGTTACTTCTGAAAAAAGTAACTCGTTACTTTATTTAGTTACCCTCTATGAAAAGTAACTTTTCAACTTTTACATTGCTTGACCTTGGACAGAACCCCATATCTGCTCCTAAATGTGAAGGCCTACAAAAAGTTCTACTACAGAGAACAAAGCAGTTATTTCTTTTGTGCTCTTTATTTTACAAAATGTTACATACCCTGTGGAATGACAGCTCCTATACTACTTTTTAAAAAGAGAAATCTACATAAAGTGTGTTAATTTTTGTCTACATTACATTTCAATATCACAGCGCTAAGTATCTATTCAAGAAAAGACCGTTGCTCATAACAAGCAGACCTGGCAACTTTAGCTCAGGAGCATGCGCCATGTGTGTGAGTGTGTTTGGGGGCTTGAATATATCCAGGAAACGAGGAAGTGGACAAACTGCCCACCGCAGTCGTGTTTTCCTTTATGTTAGGAGCTGGAAGGTAATCAAGGGGATACACACAGACTTAAGAGCCCCAAGAGGAAACTTCATGTCTAGAAACAAGCCCAAAAAACCACAACCCGCGGCAGCGACTCACGAGATTTTCGGCCCTTAGACGCTTATAACGAGCGGACTTTGCAACGCTGCTCGTGTCTGTGCGAGCAGCTGAGAAGGCAGCTTCAGTGTCAGATCTGTCTGTGGGAAAAGTAACATCGCACTGCATTAAAAAAGGAACTACGTTTCATTACCAAATTTTCAATAATAGCGCGTTACTTTACTTTTTACCCAAAAAAGTAGTTTTGTTACTGTAACGCGTTACTTTGTAATCAGCGTGTTTCCTTAACTGGAAACCCTCAATAACATAAAAACACAAAAGGGCACAAGAAACTCAAAAAAGCATGACATGGACTCTCTGCCTTTTTGATGAAGATCAGGATCAGGACCATGGATAGCGCTCCAACTTGCTCAGCATCCACAGAAGGACCAGCTGCCAGGGAAAATCTCTGCTGCAAGACTTCATCTGGACTCTGCTCTCACTGCTGATGACTCCTGATACCACCTCAAACCACCTGCATTGGTTTGAACTATAGGATCTCCCAAAACCAAACTTATTTACCCTTATCAAGTGCAGAGAAAGTGGCTCAGTGTGAGAGGCTGTACTTCAGGCAAAATTAGCTATTGTTGCAAAGTTGTGGTGTTTGATTTATTACTTTTGAATTGCTGCACCCTGTTTATAGTTGCTATAAGACATTTTTGTTTACAGACCAATGTGTCTTGTTCTTATTTGTTGTAAAACTGGTGTAGTTGTTTTACTGTTGCTGGATAATTGGCTGTTTTCAGATCCACCTATCTCATACTATGAACAAACACAGTATGAGGTATGTACTGCATACTGTCATTACAATTAGTGTGTAGCATGATGGCCAAATGACTGTTTTTTTTTGTTTTTGTTTTTTGTAGTATGCTACACGAGCTGAGCTTGCTTCTTTATAAGTATTACAACTGCCACCTGTTGGGCTAATTTTGGGTCATATCAACTATTTATACAATACAAAGAATTAAACTGAACACATAAATAAATAGTTTCTTTTAAATACACATACAACTATAACACTATATGTGTTTTCCTCCAGTGCTATCATTTAGCTGATTTATTCTTCTTGTCATGAAAACAAAAATAAACAACTGCTCAGCTAATCGAAAATCCTACTAAGATCCATTTATGGACTTAAAAAAGTCTGAGTGATTTGTTTGAGTTCAGTGATATTCACCACTGAATACACACACACAAGGAATGTGCAGGATTCCTCTACTTTGATTTCTGTTACTGTTATTTAAGTATGGGCTCATTTACACAGCCAAAAATGGAGAGTTTTTGTTGTGTTTACATCTAATGTTTACATGAGAAAGAAGGTGCCAGGACCACCTAAACCTACAAACTTTTGAAACATTGTCCAGAGTCTAAAGTTTTGAAAACATGTCTTGTCTTCGTGTAAACAGGAGTTGCCTTTGTCAGGGAAAATGCCAATGTGGCACATGCGCAGTACTCTTTCAGATCAAGGTTGCGTGCACTCCTAGGAACAACAACATCAAAAACAACAACAGCTACGACCAACTACCGAGCAACATCTGTGCTACTAACTGTGGTAGGTTTGTTATCGCTCATCCAACAAAATATAGATTTGCTGCATCAATAAGCTGACCAGCAGAGACACAGTTGTTTTATTTTCCATGGACACCAAAGACTTAGATCTCCCGCTAATGGCCTGGCGTGCATGCTACCAGGTTTTTAGTCATCCTCACGGATCCAGATCCCCATCTCTGTGTGAACATGGGGCAAAGGAAAAACCTTTCCATTTCTGATGACATTGTTATTGTGTAAATGGGCCATAAATGTAGCAGAATCAGTCCTACGTTAATATTGATAGGGCTGGCTGTCCATCATTTTCACACCTAACCTGCTGGCACTTTGCATTGTGGGTAACAATATGTGAGGTAAACTGGTCCGATGCTTGCAGGTTGTTTTACCCTGAAGTAGTATGACATCTGGGTATTTGTGACATTTTGCAGATTTCACAAATATTTACATATTTCATACTACAACAGCGCACACTGCTAGTATAGCATGTTAGTGTGAAAATGGGCATTTTCTCTGTGAATGTGTTATATATTCTCTTTTTACAGTACCTGCCTCCATCATCATCAGTGCCATGATCCAAAAATAAACTCCAGCAAAACCTCTCTCTGGTGTTAAAGTTCAGGTTCCCTGAATGCTCGTTTTTGTTTCTGCCTTTGTAGACATCTTAAAAGGCCATATGATGAAAAAAGTGAGAGCTACCATCTTGTTCTCCCACTCTGTGTCTTGCTCTAATCTTTATCCCTCTCTGTCACTTATATGTATACACACACATAGAAATCTCAGAAAGTTACTACTGGTTACAAGGGTAAGTTAACTTTGCAGTGCTGCTGGATCTACCAGATGCAATGTCTGCAAGCTTCCATCTGCAACAACTATGCTTGACCCATAACAGCATGGCCCAGTTAGCTTCCTTTAAAGACTGTAAAGACCACCGGAAGTGACTGCTCATATAAAGATTAGCATGGATGCTAACAGCTTCAACATCAGTTTTTTCAAATCTAGACTGCACTTCTTTGTTAAATGAAAAACAAATTAAAACACTAAAATCAATTCTCATTTGAAAGGATATGTTTGCTCCACTTCTGACACGTTTCGGTGAGATTTGTTCTATGAAGTGTCTCACATTTTGAACTTGTCTATTCAGATTTGGTGGCCTCAGTTGACAAACACTCGACGGTAAAAATTTGGGATTCTATGACATACCATTATTGTTCAACTTTTCCTTGACAAACAGAGAGAAAAAACACTTTCTCAGGTAAGCCTCAGATTGTATTCCACTAACTGATCCACTTTTTTGAAGCATGTTTCTCTGATGTTTTCATGACTGTGACAGGAGAAGAAAAGTACTGACATAATGCAACTCTGTGAAGTTAAATTAGAAAAAAAGATTCTTTATGTGTATGTCTGAAAAGCAATCAGTTTTTAAAGATTGAAATGGCAGATTGGGGAAAGTGCAGCTCTCAGATAATGATTTCAAATATTTTCTTTTTCCCTTTGAGGCACAGACCCTCCTCGTCCTCCTCCTCCCCCTCGACTCTCATCTTTATAAATTGATTCCTGTCACATGGTATGAGTTATCTGGTGATTTGAAGGTCGCTGAATTTCAGACAGATTCTGCCATGTCTCTTTTCCCTCATATAAAAATTTTATCCCCTCTCTCTGTGATATTGATTTGTTACAACTCAATTAATCATGAGAAGACTGTTTTGCTGAGGAAATGTCTGAATGTGGCCTGAATGAAGGAAGGGGCTGAGCAGAGCTGTATCAATCACAATGCAAAACACATTCATTATATTAGATTAATGTTGATCTGAGGAGCCTTTTGACAGCAGAAATGTGGAACATTGATGGACTCCGTGCATTTCAATAGCAGGAACCAGGGTATGTGTTTAGCAGTTTAGTTATTTAATAATTTATGAATATTTACTGAAGTCTTTCTAGTTACTTTAGAAGCCACTGCAGCCACTTTCCCCGAGGACATCAATGGTTCAAACCTCGGTAACATTTTATATTTAATCACCCAAAAAAAATGTATGTACCACAAATACAGGGTTGGGTTTTACACAATAAGTCTGTACATAGGACCTGTACCTGTACATAAACTGTACATAAAATCTGCTGGTTCAACTTATTCTACTGGTCCATTCCAAAAACAACCCACAGAAGGAAAGTGTTTGGGTATGGGCAGAAGCTTTCAAAAGCAAATCCAGCAGGTGATTGGATCATCATCAAATGACATTCATTGAGATAATGTATGTGTGAAGCACGAAACATGTTGAAAGTAAACTATCCCTTCTGTCAGGAAATGCTGTCAGTGTTGTTATTCATTTTTATTTAAAGGTGTCTAAACACCAGACGCAACTCAAGCGTCCTCCGCAATCACTCTCCATGTAAAGTCAATGTACAGCGCAAGGGGGCGGGGTTAACACTCCCGCGATGAAACTGCTGTGTTCAACGCGACCACTTCACTCGTTGCTTGTCATCAGAGTTGAAAAAAGTTGATCTTTTACAGCCGATGTCATTTGTGGTTGTGCAGCAACAGCCAATCAGCGGTGTGTGTGTGTGACGGTACCCATGAACAACTGTTTTATTCCAGACTACTAGGGCTGTCACTTGATGTTAATTATTCGAATAACTGAATATGGGGATGAATATCCGTAACCAAATAGTAAATAAATATTTGAATGTTAAATATTGAGTGTAGTGGCACATCAGGACGCCTGGAGCAGTGGACTGTTCCATCCAACAGAGGGCGCTCTGAGTGTAGCTTGACCCTCAGTCACATCCGCTGCCCTCTTCACTTCAGTAAACAAAGAGTTCCATTCCAAGCGGGCATTAACAGAACTAAATCATCTGAGGAGAGCTGTGTGGAGGTATTTGTGGTTCTACACCGTTGATGGCAAACTTAAAATCAAAAACCAGGCTGTGTGTTATGTGAAAACAGTTTAGTCACTCATCCTCCACATCAAATTTGTGGGCTCAGCCGTCAGATATTCATCCAAGCTATATGGCCGAGTGCAGCGGCGCTTCATCAAGAGTTGAACCTTCCGTGACTGCGTTTGTTTTGGCAAGGGGGGGGGGGATCAAATACCTTCGATTATTTAGTTGGTAAATCAGATAATACTATTAACAATATGACAATTAATAATGAGATAACAAATGATCCTGTTGCGATTGCCAGTGCTTTCAGTTTGCATTTCTCCCAAACACCAAAGGTACATACTTCACTCTCTCGTGGTCCCTTCATTTCAAAGCTTCAGCCTTGTAATAGCTCTTTCACATTTGGGCAGGTCAGCCCAGCAGACGTCTTGCAGGCTATTGGCAAGCTGTCTGCTAACAGTGGACCTGGCCCTGATGGCATTGAGGCTAAATTTTTAAAACCTGCTTCTTATGTACTCTCATTCCCATTGGCAGTTCTTTTCAATATGTCATTTGATACCTGTGAAGTGCCTATTGCTTGGAAATGCACTAAAGTTATCCCACTGCATAAAGGAGGTGATATACAAAACTTGAACAATTATAGGCCTATTTCAATGATTAACTCTGCTGTGAAAATCTTTGAGAAAATTATTTTTGATCAATTATCAAACTATCTTTTTTGTAATAACTTACTGTCTCACTGCCAGTCAGGTTTCAGGAAACATTTCTCGACAACCACTGCTCTCATGAAATTTACAAATGATATATTTTCTAGCTTTGACAATAATATGAGCACTGGTGCCATTTTCTTAGATCTTTCTAAAGCCTTCGATTTAGTCGATCATTATTTGCTTCTGGATAAACTGCATGCCATTGGCCTCTGGAGGTCATCGCTCCTATGGTTTAACTCTTACCTCCATCATCGCCGCCAGTGTGTATCCTATAGGGGCAGTCTGTCGAATTTTGCAAGCATTGACAAAGGCATTCCTCAAGGCTCCTCTCTTGGTCCCCTACTGTTTTCTATCTTTATTAATGACATGCCACTTTACTGCTCAGACTGTGATATTCATCTATATGCTGATGATACAGTTATCTACTGCTCTAAACCAATTATCTCTGATATTAATGTTTCTTTACAGCACAATTTTGACTCTGTGCAGCAGTGGCTGTCAGTTAATAAATTACTTCTTAACAAATCTAAATCTTACTCCATGTCGTTCCAGCGAAATGCCTTGATCTCAGGCGAAAATAATCTTAAATTGCAATTTCTAGACTCCTCTCCTCTTGAATCAACTGAGACATTTAAATACCTTAGTGTTTGGTTGGAAACTAATCTCTCTTTCAAAACTCATATATGTGCTACTACCTCTAAGCTCAATTATCGTTTAAAAACATTATATCAATCTATAAATTCTTTTAATTTTCAGGTCAGGAAGAGAATAGTTACCCAACTATTGCTTCCTATTCTGGATTATGCTGACGTCATTTATGTTAGTACTACTGACTCCTGTCTACACTCCATTGATATCGTTTTCAACAGTCTATGTCGTTTTGTCCTCCGCTGCCCTTATAGTACACACCACTGTGTCGTGTAGTAGCAACTGTCCTGGCTCTCACCCTCTGCCGGAAGACAATATCATTGGCTGCAATTTATTTTCAAAAGTATTTATCTTAATTTTCCCAGTTATTTAAAGAAACATCTAGTGCTCTGTAACTCGCAGCATAACCTACGACACGATGAACAAATGTTCTTTATAGTTCCAAGAGTTAAGCGAGAAGTAGGTAAACATGCATTTTGTGTTAGGGCCCCTAATGACTGGAACAATCTTCCTGTATTTATTCGCTCAATAACTTCATTAACTTCATTCTGTAGGGTTCTATTAACACATCTTCAAAATACCTGTCATTGTTTCTAGTTTGCTTGAATGGCCTGAAATGACTTTTACTGATTTTTAACCTTTGTTGCAATTACCTTGCTTTGTACGACCATAAATGAACTTGGCCATGCGATTTTTCACTTTTGTTGTAATTACTTTGCTTTGTACGACCATAAATGAACTTGGTCATGTGATTTTCACTTTTGTTGTAATTACTTTGCTTTGTACGACCATAAATGAACTTGGTCATGTGATTTAACTTTTGTTGTGATTACTTTTCTTTGAAAGACTATAAATGATTGTAATAACATCATTACTGTAATGTTTTTCAGGTAATGTAATGTGACTGTAATGACAGTGTTGGGTGGGGAGAGGTGAACATACAGAGCTGGTTTATGTGTATGTGTGTGCGTGTGCTGTTACGTTTATGCTTATTGTGTTTATTTAGATTTATTTATTTATTTTTATTTTATTTTGTTTTGTTTTTTATTTCATCATTGTTTGTGTATATATATACTTTTTTATATGTATATATAATTTTGCTATCTTGTATTACACTACTCTGCTCTTTATGTTGTTATGAATCTGAGAATCCCCTCGAAAACGAGATAACTTATCTCAAGGGGTTATTCCTCGCAATAAAGAACTGTTAAATAATAATAATTTGGGTGCATGTTCGAAAACTGTTCGAGTTTCATTTTTAGGAAAAGTGGCAGCCTTACGGACTACAGAGTAATAATCCATGTCATGTGGGAAACATTGGTTTGTGAGTACATTAGTTCTGCTTAGAAGGACCGCAGAAAACTCACAGAGGATGCCGCTGCAGGGCCATAAGCTGCAGTGTTTTGTGTTTGGTAAGTGAGTGAAAAGGATACAGTCAGAATGTTAGCTTATACATCCTGTTATATGATATATGATGTGAAACTCAAATAGGCAGTGACCAAAATGAGGTATTTATGTATACACATAAGTGAGTCGCATTCGGTGTGAACACAGCTGTATGATAAAATGAAGTCCAGATGTGACGGATCTATTAGTGCAGCTGTTAGCTCTATGCTCATATCGGGGTGCAAAGTTATCTTTGTGCTGTATCTTTTTCATTCCAACACATGCAGGAGAAGGTCAAACATTTTATTTTCTGTTTGCCTGTTCAGTGCATTCATATTGATGCCATTGTGTGTTTTAATGAGGTCTTATAATCCCAAAGTGTTGTGAAAGATGGATTGATGATACACAGGTTAAAAGCTTTTTTCTTTATTGTCACAGAGGCAGTCAGATAAAATACTTCACAATCACACCATCATGATTAAACAAGTTATGGACACAGATTAACATTTAAAATTAAATATCTTTCCCAAGAACAAGGCACGATCCAGAAAAATCCTCAGTTTTTTATTTATTGTTTGTAAACGGATCAGTTTTCACACAAAAAGTTTTCAGCTGTAAAAATTTCGATTGATTCCACTTTGAACAATTGAGCACACCTTTCATGGCAATCACATCCACTTCAATCATTTACTGCTTGGTGGAATTTAACAAACAAATTTGTTTGATTGAAAAAATGTTCGTATAATGTATTTAATAATAAGAAATATGTATTGCAAATGAATATGGATATATTTAGACCTGTTTTTGTTTTTAATATATATGTCAATTTATATGTATTATGTTGACAACACGATAAGAAGGAGAGAAGGCAAAATGGAGACATGACTATGACCTGTGTAACAGCCCCGAGTGTACCGCTGGCCCAGACCATACCTGTGGTTAAACTGGACGAGCCCAGGGTATACTTCATATCCCTGGGTGTATTCTGGGCTAGGCCAGAGTATATACCCCTATAGATATTTTATTTTACTGTTAAAACATATGAGGCATGTAAATTTATGTTAAAAAACATATTGGATATCACATTTTCATTAGTCAGAATGATTTGAGTAATGTTGAGTTGTTTATCCACTGGACAGCTGTCATGTCAGACAGCTGTACACTGATGAGAACGAGTGATATGTGCAGTGGCGGCTCCTGAAAAATTTTTCAGGGGGGGCAACAGACGTGGTACTGGCTACGATCACCCCTTCAATAGCTAATAATAATTTAAGGCAGATAGCTTACTTTACAGTGTTATAGTTACATTGTTTGATTTATTTTCCCTGTTGATGGCAACACCAGACATAACATGCGCATTACTGTACAGTATTTCTGTAAAGCTAAATCAAGTTAATGTCTAAAATGCTATACATTTGGTTCCACAGTACACACTTAGCTACTTATTAGGTGGTCCCAAATAACTCTTTGAATACTGTAATTATAACAGCCTGGTCTTTCTTTGTCAAAAAATGTCTTAAATGTCCATGGAAATGTCCTTTCGAAAAACTTTATTCACCCTATGTTCATAACAAATAAATGTAAACAACTCTGGTAAGTATTTGGCAGAATTATCTCATAAATGCTAAGTGTGTAATTACAAGAAAAGAAAACTGATATGAATTTTCAACAGGTTTCTCTTTATAAAAATTGTAAATGAACATGTACAAATGTTTTTGAGATGATAAAAAAATATTAGCATACACTCAAACATTCTGTTGGCCTACTGTATTTAGTGTCCATGTTACAGTTTGTTATATTAGACCATGTCCAGGTGTTTTTATTGACAATAAGTTCCTGAAGCAGTTCCTGTCCAGATGAAGACAGAGTCCAAGTTTGCTGTCCTCACATCCATGGAGGGATTTTTCTGCACAGTTCACTGCTTCTCCCCCTTCCTCCCTCTGTCATTTCTCAATATGCTCTCTTCTGTTGTTCTTTTAGGGAGTTTTTATCGATCCTCAACTGGAATTTGCTTTTATACCCGTCCTTGGTTTTAGTGTGTATGTTAACATGTGCACGTAACGGCGAATATACGGCAAAACACAGTAAAAATATGGCGAATACACGGCAAAAACGGCAAATAAACGGCAAAACACGGCAAAAATTAGCCAAAAGAACAACAAGGAAACACCCCAGAGTTAAACTAATGCTATTATTTGCAATTATTGTACACTATTTACTCCGAAAATACTGATAATCCACCGATAAATCACTCACGTTAACTTTGAATCATCTCTCTCGCATGCGCGCTGTGCGTCTGGTCCGAGCAGGCATCAGTGCGTATGACGTTATCACGTTGGGGCAAGCCCTCCCTGAGCCCATAGAAATGCATTGTGAGGTCCAAAATTTGAAAAAAAAGAGTCTCTCCATGTAAGTCTATGAGAGCGCCTGGGGCGATTTCGACTCTGACTGAAATCGCCCCAAGGGGGCGGGGCCGCTGGTTGGACAGGGACATCGCAGCGATAGTTGGGCTGCTGATTATATAATAATATGAAGACTTACAGGAACAATCAAGGCACTATAAACTCTTTTCTCTTCATTTTTTTCACGTGGATTAAGGAGGGCGATGCACTATCGCCCACTTTGGCCCAGCCGCCCCTGGATATGTGATGGGTTTGATGCATAAGGGTGTATATTTTGGGCTGCATGTACCTAGCCTGATTATACAAACGTAACACTGTATCAGAATAATATAAAATAATGTTTATATGCAAGACAAATCACTGATAACAACATAAAGTGTTCAGAGATATTGGTTAAGTACAAGGCATATTCAGTCATATTCTTTATGTGGAGCGAGCAGGGTATGTTAACCGCTGCATATAAGGTTAAACTTTGCTGAAGGTAAAGATTCCTTCTTCTGGCCAAAGAGCACCTACAATTTCTGGCCTTTGTCTGGTTTGAGGAGTTGACTTATGTTACTGCCAGCTGTCTGGGCTCAGGTTAAAAGAAGAATGCTCTGTGTTTAGTAAGAATAATCCTCTGGTCCAAATCACCATGAAAGTCTGTTTTTCATGGCTGGATTCATATTTCAATCAGACAACAGAAAGAAGAAAAGCATGGTTTACATTCCTCAGCCTGCTCTCTTTTCATTCAGCAAATTTATGAGCAGTGTTTGATTTCTATCAAATAGTTTTTCATTTACTGAACAAAAGCATGAGATATGCAATTAGGGAAGCAACACTTTATGAAATGGCTGAGCTGGAATAGATGGTGTGCAGTCATCCAGAAGTCAGCGTATTTCTCCTCAGACAAATGTATTAAATATTAATAACCTCTCTGTCTTCCGAACAGATTGTGGGATTTTTGAAGTGTGTTCTGTGGAGCTGAAGAGATATTTGGTCAAAAATATCATATATTTAAAGCCTGTGTTACTGTCACATGTTTCCACAGATAAACTTCTGAAACTTCCAAGACAAATGCAGACAAGCACTTGTTCAGCGTTGCCAACTCCACAGAAAAGAAAGTAGCTATTGGCTGTTCTAGAAGTTGCTAGATGACGTCATTGCTTCATTTGTATAACTGACAATTTGTATGTAATTGTAATGAATGCTGTAGGAAAGGAATAATGACATGGAAGAGACAATAGGAAGGTAAAAACACCTTGAATAAGTTGAGAACTACAAAAGAACTTATTTCTGCTTATTCTTGATTTTTTTTAATACTCTTCCACTGAAATAATCCATCACTTCAAAATGAATGGACCCACGTTGCATAAATCATTTCGCCTTGTATTGTTAAACTTTTCAATATCATAAGTAATAAAAAACATCCTTTTTCTTTAGCAAGCTTTGAGACCAGCGAAGTGACCCTAAGTATACACTTTGGCAGAGTAACTTGTGATGTTATTGTTGTTTTTTTTTCTTTTTAGTTTTTTTTAAATGATTTTTTTTGTTTGTGGGTCTAATTTTGTTTTCCCTTTTCCTTTAGTGTCAAACCTCATGCTCCAGCTAGCCTACAACAAGTAACAGTAAAACATTAACAATAACTATAACATTTTTTTAAAGTTTTCAGGCACGATTCATTAACAGTGTGTGGACACATGGTGGCTGTCCTCTCTGCACTGCACTGCTTCCAGAAGGGAAATGCTGAATTATCGTACCCAAGACTCAACATTATCGTATTTTGGAGGAAATTATCGTACACCAGCCATAATCAAAATAACAGTCTTATTGTTGCGTGAAAGTCACCTTTGGTCACTCTGTTTAGTGTCCACTCCACATCAGCAGCTCCAGCCTCCAACCAGCTCCAACTCAGCTGTGTTACATTCATGGGTCGCCTTTAAACACGACAGGTCAGATCTAACGAGCAGAATCATGAGACCCTGAGGCTATTTTTGTTTTTTTTAAACCATAATGACTGACAAGTAGATAAAGAGCAACCTGACTTCACTTAGTGAAATTCATTTTAGACAGTAACATTAACTTGTCCTCAGAAGAGTAGTCTTGAAATGAACAATCTTTCTATGAATACTTCATAACATAAAAAAAAAAATAAATACTTTTTCTCCCTTCCGAGCTGGTCCATTCAGCCGCTCCCAGTGCAGCTCATTGAATTTTACTTTGAACTGGGCAGTATGCATGCTGGTGTTGTGCTGTAACGTCTGTCTGGAGGCCATAACCATGACTCGTGAACACAGGTGTCTTTCATGTTACTGCCGGCCGTGACCATGCCAACTCCAAATCAACAAACAAACAGAAGACATTGAATGAATCAATCATTAATCTCCTTCGCTCTCTACTCTTTGGCTGCCGTTCATCCCTGTCCTTTTCAGCGGTGCTCATTTTCCTCAACTGACTTCCTGTCTGAGCTTTCACGAGCATGACTGGCTGTCAATGTTTTGAGACAAATGACATTCAAACTCTGATTGGCTGGAAACATCACATGATATAAGACTAAGGTCAGGGTTCACAAATAACTGCCTGCCAGACTGGAGCAGACCTATTACAACCACATGTTTTCAAAACTGTCACATTATCATACATTAAGCCTTTTTTAAATTATTAATCGTACATAGTACATAGGGCCAGATTACCGTACATATACGATAATTATCGTACACCTGTCTACCCTGCTTCTCTGACCACAGCTGTTGGGGCTGCTGTTAGTCTGACCACCTGAGAGTGCTCTGAGACGGGGGAGGGGCTGATCATTGAGGACAGGAACTGCAGAACAAAACGTGCCTTCACAAGTTTCCAAAATGCCAGAAAAGTTGCCAATTCACCAGAAAAAGTAGCTGGATTTGTTACTAGTTGCTTTTAAAAAAAGTAGCCAAGAAGGTTTAAAAAGTCTGGCTCTCTGGTCGCCAAGTTGGCCACACTGTTTTAGTCCACATGTCCCCGACAGTGGTAAAATACCTTGTCAATTACCACAGGGAAGACTTTATCAAGATGTCAGACTTTTTTACTGATATCAATCAATCAATCAATCAATCAATCTTTATTTGTATAGCGCCAATTCATACCAAGTGTTATCTCAAGACTCTTTACAATAGAGCATCAAGCTTTTTCATTTTATGGATACACATATACGCACAGATACATACAAATATCTATATATATATATAAATATATATATATATATATATAGAATATACATATATATATATGTATATATATATATATATATATATATATATATATATATATATATATATATATACACCAACATGAATTCTTATAGCCAATCATGAATCCCTCCATCATGGCAGCAAGAAAAAACCTTCTGTTAAGCAGCAGGAAATCTTGAATTGGATCCCAGTCTCATGATGATCAGCAAATCCACACGATGCTGTGTTGGGTGTGAGGGCGAAGGAAGGGAGGTCATAGGAGACAAGTGGACTAAAATAAGAACTAAAGTTAGTGGCAGATCCATGAACCATAGACCTGTCGTCTGATTTATTAGAGGTTAGCCTCTTGAGATGCTACATCTCATTTTCAGGAGGATCCTCAATGTCTGAATGGTTGTGGTGATCATTTTATAGAAGTATAAGCAATGATATTCTTACTGAAAATAAGAATTTATGGTAGTGACGGACTCATGGGTGCCCAGAGCACAAGTGCATCCCTACCATATTTTTCTCTATTAAGTAAAACTGTATTAAAGGCCTCTTGAGATGTGACACCCAATTTTCAGAGGGACCTCATGTCTATGTGGTGATAAATATAAGCAACCAGGTTGAGAAGCACATGCCCAAAACAAACAACCTCAGGATATTTTTTTTCCAACGCTATTTATTACTTTTCAATCTTTTCATTTTTCAAGAAAATTCACATAAAGCATGTTTTAATTTTCATCGACATTACATTTCATTTTCACAGTGGTTATTTTTTTCTTATAAGGCTCTTATAATTACTTCTCTTACATCTTCTTGTTTGGCAGTAGAACATCATTTTTCCTTGTAATGGTTAAAGGAGGGGCTAAAGTCATTAATAACTCTGTTAGCACCAAACAGTCTATATACCTTTAATTTTTGTAACCAAAAAGACATAGTCAGGCTCTTATTTGAGTTTTAAGTTCATCCTATACTGCTTAAGTATGGGGAAAACAGTAATAGATACATTAGAATGAAACATGGTTCTGGCTATTAGGATTTCCTTTGGTTGAAACATCATTTTTGCCCCTGTTACTACAGTAAAATTTGCTTTTGTGTTTGAAGTGGGAGAAAATAATTCCTGTAAATTATGAATTGAGTTTCTTTTGATAGTAGACCCTCCTGGGAATGGGGTCACAACAAGCCCAAATGAGCAACTGCACTTTTGTAACAAGCCCAAATAAACCCAATCCCAATATTTACAAGCAACCTTTCAAAAAAGATGCCCAAAGTTGCTCATAATAAGCAGACCTGGCAACTCTGTTGATTGTAGTCTTTGATGTTGTCCGTCCTTCTACCATCACCACATCACTTGTTACATGCAGTAAGTTTCAGTCTGGAAAAATATTAAGTCTGATCTCGGCGTGGGGTTCTTGAAAGTTGTAGTTTCTTGGATATCATCTATTTTTCTTCACATACATTTTATTTATATGCTTAAAGTGCGTTTCGTGTGAACAGCTTCATAAACAAGAGAGCCATCTAAGCTTTCTACCTTGTAAAATCCCATTTCAAAAATCAGTAAACCTCAATCCTAGCCTCTGAAAAATGTGCAGCACTTTGAAGCTGGAGAAAGACTCTAATTGGGAACACAGTCATCCATGAGTCCACGTATGTTACCACATCTTTTATGTCACGGTTCTCTTCCTTGTTGTCCCCCCTCCTTTTGGTTAAGGTAAGATAATTAGTGAAGATTATTTTGGCAACAGTAGGACTGTGGACGTCTCACCCCCTGGGGGCAGTTTGTTTTTCAGTGATAAAAACAAAAGCGACTGTTTTTTTTTTCCATCCAGTCTGGCACAATTGTTTACACTGTGTGAAAAAGGGAGAGTATGTGGCAGGAGCAGTGTTTTAAAAAGCACTCAGACGTAGGCACTAGGGGAAAATACATATTGAATTTTAGATAAGTAGAGAAGATTGAATGGCCTCAGAGTGTGGGTGTACAGTTTGTTCCATGACCAGTGAACAAAACACAATGACACAACTTAACAAACAGAAAGCTTTTAGAGTTTTTGTGGTGACAGGGTGGAAACATAAATCTCAAACCAATTTAATCAGCAGCACATTAAAAAATATATTTTTCAAAATGTGAATAAACCCATATTATTTTCTTTCTTGGTCAGCCTGAAAGCAGGATAGTCCACATTTATTTTGTCTGTCTTGCAAGACTCATTGTTAATAAAGATTAAAACTTTTTTTTTTAAAAACAGCTTTTACGGTCATGGATATTGACAAAAGAAAGTCAACTAAAGCGAAGTACACTGTTAAAGACCCAACAAATGAAGCTAAAAACAAACAGGCATTTAACAGTTTTGATGTTATTGTGTGTGCTGTGCTCTGATTATCTCAACACAGCACACCACGTACAGAACATTTCTGTCCCACCAATGATCTAGAATCTAGTTTTCCAAGACAGAAATTGTAATTTAACAAAAGACAAAACAAAACAACAACAAAAAAAAAAAGAAACACAGCAACAACGTCAAAACAAAACATGCAACATGGAAGAGGACATACATGAAGTGGGAATGATGGTGGTCTTGGGAGTTTTTTTGTTATAAAAATCACAAACTTAAGAAAAATGAAAAGACTTCGGATAAAATCCTGGAGACAGCGGTTGTGGTTGTGAACTAACTTAAGCAGTCATCAAATCTGAGTATATGAACCAGACTTGGCAAAGTGTGGCTCCATTTGTTATGTACTTTTGTTTTTATTTTTTATGTAATTTGTTGTAGTAGAATACTAGTAATTAAAATGTTTGCTTTGTGACCATGTTGGTCGTTTTTGTGGTCGTTTGTACACTTGGTCCTGGTGTTCTGGTAAATAAATCAGCTTACATATGTTTTTTTTTTCTGTTTGTCTGTTGTGAATCATACATTTGTTTATGCATTTATCCAGGGACTTGCTGTTACAGACCAGTTCATTGAGATGTGATGTTAGTAAATGTGTCTGTTGAACACGTGTGTCTGTGCACTAACGTTTCCAATGAAGATAAACTTTTCACAAACAACAATGGCAAGTGGATGCATGTAGACACCGATTTTTTTGTCTGGACAACAAATCTGTCAGGGTGGCACGGTGGCGCAGCAGGTAGTGCACATGTCTCACAGCAAGAAGTTTCCCGGGTCAGACAGGGGCCTTTCTGTGTGAAGTTTGCATGTTCTTCCCGTGCATGCGTGGGTTCTCTCTGGGCACTCTGGCTTCCTCCCACAGACCAAAAACATGCTCATTAGGTTAATTGGTGACTCTAAATTGTCCTTAGGTATGAGTGTGAGCATGAATGGTTCTCTGTCTCTCTATGTGGCTCTCTCTGTGATCAATTGGCGACCGGTTCAGGATGTACCCCGCCTTCGCCCAATGACCGCTGGGATAGGCTCCATCTAGCCTTGCAGAGCAGACAGACCTGCCTGATTCTGAAATCCTGCAGGTCCGTCTTGCCAGCCTCCGTTGTCCAACGAATTCACTCGGCTGAATTCTTAACGTCCCAATCAGGGAAGAGAGGCGGGAGCAGCAGAATGCGGACGTGACGACAACCGGAAGTTGAGAACGGACATGCCGATTAGCCTATTGTCCTCATGGCTAGCTAGTGAAACTTGGCGAAATCTGCCCTCCTCAGAAGTTTACTTGTAGGGATTGTCTTTGACAAGGTTTGTCACATAAGTGTTAAACGAATCATCTGTGTGGTACAATTTAGTGCAAGACGATAGTATAAGGCCATTAGCTGTTAGTAGCTAAGTTAGCAGCTGTGACTAATGTCCATGAACTGTTGTTAACTGTTGTTAGCCATTAGCCACTACATTAGCCACTATGTATGCTACATTATAGGAGGCAACCCTGCTTGATGTGGATTGGTCTGTGATGTTTGTGACAAGCCAAATGATTGTCCAATCACAGGCTTTTGTTTTTTTTTAATGTTCTGGCCCTGAAAACAAATTCAAAGGGCTCCTACCCAGATGGACTAGTGAAATATTTCTGTGGCAGATGTATGGTGCTGTCCATCTGGCTTGTCAGGTTAGGCTCCAGCCCCCACACACACAAACTAGATTTAAATTATAACAGAACAATACCCACCATGGATGTGTAAGTTGGAATAATTCTGATCCAAATCTTCTCTTTTTACCGCTACCCAGTGATCATTTGATTGATAAAATGAGTTTCCCCTGGTTGACTTGCAAAAAACAAATAAAAATATCAATGAGACAGTCTTCTGAGCCGCTGTTTGAAAAGAACGTCTCCTCAAGATCTGGCTCCATTCAGGGTCGTGGATGGCCCCTTTGTTGTGTTCTTCCTAAAGATTGATTTTTCACTTGTAAAACAAACAAAAAAAAATCCTCCATCCACCTTCACCATCACTGCACACATGAAACCATGCTAAATTAAATAAGAAATGGTGTTCAAATCATCCACAGCTGCCAAACAAGAATACATTTATGATAGACATGAGGGTCAGAGAGGAATCTCCTAATAATCATGCAGGCCTCAGCAGCTAAAGGTCAACCTGATGAATCAGAATATAACTGACAGACATGAGGGGAAGGGGGAAATCCCCTGAGAAGATTGAGTGCTGTGATCACCTTTTCATTTGCCAATTACTGGGAAATAAGTCTCAGTACAGATCTGTGAGCAGGTTTAGGATTATCCGCTGTATTATCAAGAGGGCGAGGCCGTGAGGGAGACCTGGAGCACTGGATGTTCTTTAAAGGTGAAGAGTAATTTCAGTGTTATCCTCGGCAGGTCACTCCTCCTGTGCTGTTATGGGCACTGATTAGTATTCTTTGTCTGAATTTTGTGAAGTGGAAATGGAGAGCAGCAGGAGTACTTGAGAACTGCATCACTGTAACGGCAGCTGTCCCCGCAGGCGTACGACCTTCTTTTGTGCTGTGTCTCCATTTGGATTAATCTCACCTGGGACAGAATGGTTCATAAACAAACACAAAACAATTTCCTGACTAAATTACCAGCAAGAGTCGGCGCGGAGATGGAGGAGAACAGAGAGTATCTAAGGGTGCCCTCAATTCATAACTCCGCTCTCGGTGTGAAGTTTGACTCGCTCTTCTCTGATTTGCTTCCTGTGAGCAACACGGTCAATGGAAAGAGGCGACTGATCTCTGAGAACAGGAGGAGTAACCTTGAAGGAAACAAACAGGATGAGTGCATGATATTGCTTTCTTGTGTTGTGTTGTTAAAAATCAAAGCTGACAGATTGTCTTTACTCTGCTCATATGTACCATGAAGGAACATTTTTCTTTGATTATATTGAAATAACAAGCAGTTTTTTGTGTCATAATTATTATTATTCCACGCACTTTCCTGTTTCCTGAAAATACAAAATGCTGAGGGGAACTTAGATCAAGTCATGGACTGAATCCACTGAGACAGCAGGGACAGACAGCTCGTTCAGAGATTAGCACAGATGCTGACAGCTTCAGTAGCAGTTTCATCAGATCTGGATGGCATTATAAAAGAAAAACAAAAATCACTGAGAGTATTTCTCAATAAAAGACACTACTTCTCCACTTCCGACATGTTTCGGTGAGAGCTTGGTCCATGAATTAGTTTTGCTTTAATATTTCACCACTGTGGCTGCCCACTGCATTGTCAGATAGGCCAAGGTGTGGATGTAATTGATGGAAAGATCATCTTTTTTTTAACAGCATTTTTGTGCCTTTATTAAAAGGAGAGAGAGGTGGCTGCTCATCCCGCCAATTCAGAACCCTGATGAAAAGATAATCTAATTATGCATTTAAAGAGGCTCTCCCCAGTCCAAGACTTTGTTTATGGGCTTTTGCCCAGATGTGCACTGTAATAAGGTTGTTGTAGATTTTACATGGACTTACTGGCATCTTGTTGCCAGTAAGCTACTGTAGCTTAATCTGTTTTGATTTGAAGCCTTTTTACTGTTTTCCATAATAATTTAACTGTTGTTTTTTTAAATGTCTTTTTACTTTCTTTTAATTTACAGCATTTACTGTATTTTCTAAACAGTATCCTTACTGCATTTTCATTTACACACATCATTACATATCATTACCATATTTCTTCTACAACTAGGCCTACTTCAAAGCATTTTAAATTTCAGCACACTTGCTGTATTTTAGTGTCTCTAACTGTGTTTTTACTTTTTACTGATTAGCAAGACTTCATTTTGCTAAAAACAAAAACGTTTTATCCAATAAAATACATTCACACCTGCATTTGTTTCACCAAAAACTGTGAAACATTTACCAAAGGCAATCTTGTCCGCCACTGGTCAGTTTTACGGGGCAAAATGTTTGTTTTTTTTCTACATCCATTGCCTCTTAAGTAGTTCACTATGGACATTTTACAGTTGGTAACTGCATATTTTACAACAAAATGATATTAATTTCATAGAAATCCGTATGTTTTCCTACAATACATTTACAGCTATTAACAGTAATTTACAGTGTAGATCTTTAAATAGCATGTAGCTGTAGATGTCATGGTAAAATATTGTTTACAAAAATCAGTTACAGTGTACCAGTGAGCTATACTGAATGGCCCATATGAACCTGCAACAGAGTTCGGCTTTGCTAATCACATAAAGTCAAAGGTTAACTTCAAAAGAAGTGTCTATATGGACTATCCAGTTTTCTTTGGACCTTGTTATTCATCATCATTATTGGTGTCACACGTATGTAGGAAAAAAACCTCATAGTGCTCCACCACATGCTGCTGGTCTGGGGGCTGGTCATCAGTATTCAAGCTTGAACAAGAGAAAAAAAAAAAGAAGATTTTATTTAGCTTTGCAGCAGAAGTGACAATATCTACAGACTTTATATATCCCATAAAATATTAACTGAATCCATGAAATGAAGAGCACATGAGTCTCAGAGGGCTTCTGCAAATGGTTCAAACCTGTTCCAGCTATTGAACAAAGTTTTGGTGGCACATTTTAACACTCTCTATTTGCTCACAAACCCCCTGTCAACAGCCTCGACACAGCGTGTCAGATTGTTACTCCAGTATTCATCTTTGTAATCCTTATATTGAAGGCCTCCAGGCATCCCATCACTGGACACTTCAACGCAGCAACAGACTTCAGTCCACTGGCTGTCCAGTGCAGTCTTATTGATGCATTACTCAATAGGACTGTTACATTGTACGATGAAGTTGAGTCTTGCACTGATTAAGGTGATAATTGACCCTTCACCAAGCCCCTCCCACTAATGGCTACTGTCCAATCGTATGTTAGCAACCATAGCTGTGCAACAGAGGCCCTTCAAGCCTTCTGCAGAAAACAATACCCCTAAACAGTGTGTATGGATCAGCCAGTCCGACAGTTGATATCCAAGAAGTTTGGAGGGTGTTGTTGTTTTTTTGCCTTCCCCAAGCCCAAGACACAGAAAGAAAGATGCCAGTACTGGTTAAAGCACAAGAGCACCTACATTTGTGCTAAAGTAAGGTGCTAACTAACATTAGCTAACCGTAGCTCTGTGTATTAGGTAAGATAATGTTAGCAAACAAAAACCTCTCAATAGTAGGTTACTTCTGTTAAACCTTGAGCCACTGGGTAATACCTGAGCAAAATAAATACTAGTAACAGATCAAGACAAGTTCTGCCATACAAATATCTTTTAGCATTTGGTGAACAAACACCCTAGAAGTGGGAAAACACAACAATAATAAAGGGTAACTTGACATTGACTTCCATTTCAACAATATAAATCAGCTAACTCTAATGGACAAGAACAGTGTCGTTGTATGTGATTGTTTTGAACACGAAGAACTTCGCAGATATTTCCTTAGGAGTATTACTCACTCGTATTGTTAAAAAACCCATTTTTGTCATTCTAGGAGGGAAAGCCTGATGGCAACAGTAGCCAAGGGTCAAATGGAAAATCAAGCTCAAACATTTGGAACACTTTATTTTGATTTAGTCCAAAGTATTTGCTCTATCTTACAGTGGATGTTATCAACGTCAAATAGACTTCTTCGTGTTTTCATTTCAAACCTCAGCTTTCAAGGCTTTTCACAGTCCTTGCTTTGCAGTAGACCAACATGATGCTACTCTGCTAACCAAATCCTTAATCAGCAAGTGAATGCTGAATTACAAGGAGGATCATGCAGAGATACAAACACAGAAGGACAAATGAGAGGAAGAGTGGACACTGTGAATGTTAGTCAGAGAATAAGACAGAGATAGGAGTTTTTTATGTATTTTTTGGGCATTTTGTGCCTTTATTGATAGGAGAGAGACAGTGGATAGGCTTGTGAAAGGGGGTGAGAGAGTAGGGGAAGACACTCTGCAAACTGGTCACAGGCTGGGTTTGAACCTGGGCCGGCAGAATCAAGTACATGGAGTGCCTGGTTGCTAACCACTCCGCCAAACCAGCACCCCAGAGATAGGAGTTTTTAAACCAATAGAAACAAGAAGAGAGGCTGAGAGAGCAGATACTGTGCGCTTGTGAATCAGAGGAGACGGGACTAGAGTTTCAAACTAAGAATAGAAAGGCCTCTATATGTACATGCCACAGGCAGACGCTTGGTGACGTCACGTCCGCTCGAGATTCACCGCGATCATATCATATATCATATACTAGGATGTATAAGCGGACATTATTCCAGCTGTATCCTTTTCATTCACTTATCAACCACAAAACACTGCAGTTGATGCCCTGCAGCAGCATCATCTGTCAGTTTCCGGCGGTCCGTCAAGGCGGAACTAATGTCCTCACTGACTAATGTTTCCCACATGGACATAAATTGTTCCTCTGTAGTCCGGATGAAAAACTGCCTGTCACGGGCAACGTCACACACACACACACACCGCTGATTGGCTGGTACTGCACAGCCACGCACAACATCGTCTCAACTTTTTTTACTTTGACTGCGCGACAAGCTTTGTGGTAGTGTGACAAGCGGCTGTCACATCGCGGGAGGGTTAGCCCCGCCCCATCGCGGCTGTACACTGACTTTACATGGAGAGTGATCGCCGAGGTAGTACAAGTAGCATCTGGTGGAAACACACCTTAAGTCAATATAGTCCTCAAACAATTAGAAACACTTAATAATAATAACAATTACTGTTGTATGTTACATTGTTGGAAAGTCAGAATAGTCAACTGTACAACAAGGTAAAGCTTGTTAATATCATGAAATAGAAACTCTGTAACAGCAGTTATAAAAGCTTAGTTTTACAAAGTGCTCATGAGGAAAAACGCAGAATTTAAATCAAAGAGCCTCAAATACAAATGGCAGAACAAACTCAAGCATTACAAGAACCTGAGCAAGACAGAGCAGGAGAACTTCTGTGGTCTGACAGACCAATGATGCTCTGGAAAGTGAAGCATTTCAGGTTAAGTGAGGAGAACCTAGCATCCATAAACAATGTAGGCCCAAAACAACATGGTCTCAAAAGACACAAAATACCCCAACCCATTGGGATGTAAACACCAAAAAAAAAAAAAAAATGGTAATGTTATGATTGAACTTGTGTATTATTTTATTTTCTTGGATATAATAATTGAGAAAGTTGGCAAAGTCAAACTTGCTGAGGTCCTAAAACAAGTTTTTACTTTTGATGTAAATTGAGGTTAAATCCTCCATCAAACTTATGGGGATATTAAGGATGACAGACTGTTGTTCCTGCAGATTTCATAGTTTAGTTCCTTTTGTATGACTCATTGTGTGCTTCTCAGTCAGTTAATTTTTTTAAGCGCACGTATTGTAAAGCCATTTTCACCCATCCATTATGTTTCCTTTTCCTGCATTTTATGCTTTAAGTCTTTTATCGCCACTTAATGCGTTCTGGTATCTGACCTAATTTCCCGACGGGGATCATTTAAGTTTCATATCATCTTTCATCTACGTCTTATCTTAATAGGTCTTGGCTTTTTTTGATTGCAATACCCAGAAATCCACTCGCCTTAATAACAGTCTCATGTGTGGAAACGAAATTGAAGCCCTCAAAGACAAGCTAATCCTCCCACAGCCGACAAAAAGATTTCTACACCTGATTCTGATCAAAGTGTGAAAGTGACAAAGGAAAAATTGATGAAAATTTAACGTGATAAGGGAGCAAGGAAGGAGATATAAGAAGATAAAACTATAACTGTCAGCTCAGATGATAATCTTTCATTCATTAGGCACAAACTAATATTACAAAGAGCTTTTTATATGACAGGTTTATGTTTGGCTGGGAGCTCACCAGACCATCTACACATTAACCGTGTCAATATTGAGACCCAACCAGGACTTCAGGGGGCGAAAATAATGGAGAAGGATCAACAGTTTAGGTTTTGCTAAAAATAAAAATGTAGTGTTGGGGCAATCAGTTGGAATGTACTGTAGTGTCTGTGTTTATTTTTGTGTTTATTTCTATTGTTTGTTTTTATCAAGTCTGAAAAAGCAATGGTCTGTTTTTTTTTAATTTTTGATGTTTGAGAGTCCATACATGTTAAAGAAATCTCAATAATTGTCTAGCCCTCTGGCCACTTACTAAGTAAAAATATAACAAAGTAATAGATACGTTGTTTGTTGTTTTTCAGTGAGGGCTCGAGATCACCTCAATAGTGTCCCGGAGCAACTTTCACAAGAACGGCCTCAACAGCAAACTTGATAGGGCAGGAAGGTCACGATTTTATTAATGCTGAAGGATATTTAAGTTTCAGCTGTTCCAATTAAACATGAAGCAAAAGGGAAGAAATAAAACAATGGGGAAAAATATTGTAACTAATCGAAATATTTGAAAAAAAATCTACATGCATTAGGGTATTGTGGGGAAAAGACCAGAAATATATACGTTACAATTACCGTAATTTCTTATGTGTAACACAAAATTTGTATGCCCTTAAATAAGAGCACAAGCAAAATATGTAAAATATTTTGTCTGGCCAACATTGCGTTAACAACACATCTGATAGGTGCTATGAGGAGAATCTATTACCGGCGACATTAAGACTCTGCTACCCATGAGCACGCGCAGCGACTGTCGTAATGCTGGATTCCAGTAACCTCGGAACTGGGAGTGACATCATCTCCGACTTATCGCCGTTCCAGTTGAAGTCGGAAAAAAACATGCCGATCTACCAGGCTATTGTTAGCTGTTGTTAGCACGCCCTGCGTTGTTGTTCACAAATATCACCTGAAGAATGTGATTATCACTATGGCAGCATTTTTGTAAATATAAGTCTAACAATACTATCTATACAGCTGATCTAGAGCGACACACCCCAGTCAGAAGTGCAAATAAATTGATTATTACAGGAGCTAAATAACTGTTCACACTGGGTCATCCATCTTCGATTGTCAACTCGGGGGTGGCGAGGTTTCACCGAGTTCCCAGTAGGAAATTCTGACTTCGGGGGACGTCCCAGTTGCAGTTTCCTACTTGGAACCCGGAAATTCCTACTTCTGACTACAACTGGAACGCACCAAAGACGTGACTGAAGCCAAAGCGTGTGTTTGTTGTGATAAATGCAACTCTGACCTTCCTCAGAACTCTGCATTGCTTTACAACTTCTTTTTTCAACAACTTACAGGATGCAAAGCGATGAGGTAATGTATCTCTTTCTAGTTACATAGCGGTAGTTTTTGATGAATGACAACAAGCAATTTTTGGAAAACTTAGTATCGTAGTTGTAGCCGGCTATATGTCACTACTTACAGCCTGGTGCTCTAAGACGTGTAATATAATTCATAAAATAATATAAATTTGCTCTAGTTTTAATTGTTTTGTTCCTGAAGTTGAGTATCCAGGCCAGTCCAGCCCTGTCCGACCCGACATGAAGGCTAAGGAATAGCATTTATAGATAACCTATTTTGATGCTATAAATCTCATCTTAAAGTGTGTATTTCGATCAGTCATCTAAAAGTGAGACTTTTTTGTACTTAGAAACTTACTTAGAAACTCCTCACAGTCTCTTTAAAGCCAAAATTTTCTCTTTCTCTGCAAACATAACCACCAAACTTTTGTAATTCTTATAAAACTAACTGTTAAAATTTGTTTGTGAAATGATCTTGTAATTCTCCGTGTTATGGTTCTGCTCACATGTAAACACACTGGGCACTGCCATCTTGAAAGCGAGGGGACCAAAGTAACAGTGCTCTGATTGGTCAAAGACATCGCCATGTTGATAGCAGCAATCTGATTGGTCCGCTGAGCATGCTGGGATGTGTGAAATATGATACAATATGAAGTCATTGCTTCAAGTACCAGAAGACAGTCAGGAGGCGTCGTCTGGAGAGGATGATTGTACAACAGAAAAATACCATTGAAAATGTAGTCAAAAAAAAGTACGTTACCCAGCAGCATTCAAAAGAAAGGGGGCTGAGGAGGCTGAGGCAGTTGGCAACAGAGAAGCTGGTAGGAAATTTGGTGTGAGTGAAGCTAACATTTGTGGTTGGAGGAGAAATTAACTAGAGATAATAAAGAACAGACCAACATCAAAGCTTTTGGGCATTTGTCTGGAGAGTAAGGTTTGGGCAAAATTTGGGTGCGCGTTGTATTTGAACACAGGGTTTTCCCTGGAAAAAAATTTCAAAAATGGGGCGCTTGTTATAATTGAGTGCAAACCAATCAACGACTTGTCCTGTACATATGTATGTATGTGTGTGTGTGTGCGTGTGCGTGTGCGTGTGTGTGTTTGGGCTAAAATCCAAGAGGATGTGCTTATGGTACAATATTCTAAGCAGAAGCATATGTGCATGAACATTATCAATGTAAACATGGATGAAACTTTGTGTGGAGTGACAAAGGTGATGCACAAGTGGATGGACAGATGCCTCAGTGGCCTTGTCTAGTACTTCCCTTTTCCAGTAATCAAAAAGTTGAGGGTGTAAGCCCAGCTCTGGCTTTCACATGTTGCTATGTCCTTGGTCAAAACACCAAGTTTCTGTCCAGTGTGCCTCAAGCCTTGCTCTGGACTCTGCTTCTACATTTTAAGTGTTCTGTGCTTCATATATCATTCTGTCTGCATGCAAAATTGAGTTAAATTAAAAATATCTTTGCAGTAAGCCCTCCCGCTGCGGAGTAAAACTGTAGGTATTGAAAAAGCAAACCTCTTTGGTTTACAAAGTACCACTTTATGAAGTCACCTTCCCTCGGCAGTGTCACATCCCTGATAGGAAAGAAGAGGCTTTGCAGAGAAGCATTTAACATATCTAACATCCCAATATGGGGGTGTTATTTCAGCAGGCAATTTAGCAATTTCAGCGTGAGTATATTTTGCAGCATCAGGAGTGATGCTTCACTGGTTTAAAGGTGGATGTCAGAGAAGGATGGAGGAAACACAAATCACGCTAAAACTGCTGGCCAGCAGCCAGTCACAGCGGAAAAAGGTTCAACTAATGGCGATTATGTGCATTATTAAACAAGAATGCCACAGATTTACTCATCAAGGTCAAACTGCTGCAGTAGGCACAACAATTACAAGTTTTGGGATGCTATTCTCTGTCTTCTGTTTGTGAAGACTGAACTTTTTAGTTATGCTTCATAATGGGGCCTTTAAAGGAAGGATATGTAGTGGTACACGGCACTGGATTTTTCATTATAGACAGTCAGTGATGATAAGGCGGAATTGAACAGTACAATCAAACATTCGATCTGTTACAGCCTATTTTTGTGACACACATGGTCGATACAGATGGATCCACGAAAAATTTCCCCATAATTCTTAACTGAGTCTTGACTGGACTGTGACTGGAACATGCTGGGACCTACCCACAACTGTTGCTTTAAAGGGATAGTTCAGTATTTTTGAAGTTGGGTTGTATGAGCTTCATGTGGTCACTAAGTGCATAAGATGCAGAACAAAGCAGGACTGCCAACTCTCACACACTGGCTGTGAGACTCGCGCATTTGATTGGCTTCACACACTCTCACGCCACACCTCTGATGTCTCACACTGAAGTCACAGGCACAAATCCCAGTGGGAGTATGCAGGGGTTGTGCTCTATGGTGTAGTATAGGTGATACTCATCAGAAAATACCCTAAAATAACCATCAAAAATGTTTAATGATGACACGCATCGCAGGGACAGTGAGGGATCATCAGGCACTTTGTGTGATTTTATAATTCAGAGTCTTGAAAGCTCATGTGCACAGTTTACGTGAACACAAAGACTTAAGAAATGACGAGTCAGCCTTTTGATGAATCAAAACTCAACATTCTTCATCAGTGCATCTCTTTTTACTCACTAACTGCAGTCTAAATGATAAATTCACACTGGGTTATCCTCCAATACTTATCTTAAAAATGTGGCAAAGTGTCTTCAGTGTATGGAGGCCCTAAGCGGACAAACCTCCATCAGAGAGTATATCCACTAGAATACACCAGACTACACCACTGGTCATGCCCCCTCTTCCATAAAGTTGTCCCCTAAAACATCCCCATTGTAAACACAAATAAACATTTTTCAATCGTATAAAGTACAAGTCACACTAGTTATAAACACATTATTTAACAATTTTAACAAAGATCCCAATTCCCACTCCCTGCCATCCTCAGTTGTTAAGTTATTTTTTTCACTCAACTTGTTCAACAAGCACACTCAGAACATGAAAAGCAACAGCTCAACTCTGAAGTCTGCAGGCATGTTTTAAATAAACACAGCACAGTATTAAAGCTAATTGACAGGATGTTAATTGTTAAAATAAAATTTGCACAGCTGCTCATTTTAGTTTACAGTGAATCTGTTTTTCACTGCTGCTGCAAACAGCCTCTCCTCTGCCTGGCTGTGACGTTCAGAAAGTTGATTTAGGTCCCTGGTTCAATCCTGGGATCGGGCAGGGCCTTTCTATGTGAAATTTGCATTTTCTTCTTGTGCATGTGTGGGTTCTCTCCAGGCACTCCGGCTTCCTCCCACATACCAAAATCATGCTCGTTAGGTAAATTGGTGACTCTAAATTGCCCTTAGGTATGAGTGTGAGTGTAAATGGTTGTCTATCTCTCTACATGGCCCTGCGATCAGCCGGTGACTGGTTTAGGGTGTACCCTGCCTTTCGCCCAATGACAGCTGGGATAGGCTCCAGACCCCCCGTGACCCCAAAAAGGAGAAGCAGTATAGAAAATGAATGAAATGATAATTTTATAGTGTTGTGGACTTGTAGCCCACACATTGATGCCATTTTTCTTTTTACTAAAGGAAAATTAAATTATGCATATTCTATTGCACTTCATATTTAACACTTTAATGCTTGAAAGCACAAATAATAGCCAGAAAATTTAAAATTTTTGGAGCTGACATGTTTACTTCACTCTCGACTGAAGTCCAACAAAATTAAAATTTCCCAACAAATTTAACATGTAAATTTTTTGTTTCTCATTTGATATTAGGTGTTGTTGGCAACTGATAATCCCCTTGAGGATATTTTTACAATTTTTCTGATTGTATTCAGATGCTTTTTTAGTAATTTGTTGTTCATGTTGATAAGATAACCACATCATAAAAGTATGTTTCAAATATGATACAACAGGCTTTAAGGAGTTAAATGTGTTAAAGCTAGGGTTGGTAATCTGATTTAGATACACTTTTTGTAATACTGGTTAAAATGGTCTTCATGACCCGATGGCAATTAATTCATAATGTGTTCTTAAAACAGAGCGAAAAATATCCGCTATTTACAGCAGGAGTAAAACAGGGAAAACACCAACCAATAAACATGCTGTGTCCCCAGTTTTAAACCAATCAAGTCCTGTCACCATTCTGCCCGCCTGCTGCAGGTACATCTTGCCGGCGTGCACAGACAGTGCGTGTAGCTGAGAGGGATCCATGTCCGCTGGAGAATGCCTACCTGTCAAGTTTTGGCTTTGAAAATAAGGGAAGCCCGCTACGAGTCATCCCACAACCCAACCAAGCTCCAGTATCCCTCATATTTTAAGACAGGTGTACAAGAAATCTGAAATAAACACTTTGTTTTTCTTGGTTTGTTTTGCTGTCAGCTGTACGGGAGAATACTAATACAGGAGGACGGCAGGAAAGAGGATAAAAAACTGAAAATTCGGTAGTTTCATGGTCAAAACAGAAGACTTAACAGCTATGTGGAGAATGGCAGAGGAACTACCTATACTCTGATCAACATCGGGCTGTGAGCACTAACTAACTTTACATGCTTGTTTTTTAACTTTACTATGATCATGTTTTGGTGTTTTCTTACTGCTGACTGAGACATGACTTGGCGTAGAGTAAAACAAACACGTTGTGCTGAGGGTTTGGAGTTGAATCAGTCTTCTGGATACATCAGCCAAGCGTGCATGTGAGCAGGGGGGCATTTTAGAGGAGGGGTGGGTGGGGCTAGACAGAGTCCTGAGGAGACGCCACATTCGCATTCATGCAAGTTTTCCAAAATTACCAACCCCAGCTTTAAGTTTTGAGATATTTTCAGATTTTGTTGCTGCTTGTGACAGTTAGATTCACAATTTTTTTTTGAAGAATAGCTTGATGTAGCTTTGGTTATTCGTTTAAGCATTTATACTAGTTTTGAACTTGTATTGAGCTTTAAGTTCTTGTATCAGCGTTTTTGGTGAGTAAAATGCTGATCTTGGAACTGGTTGTGCACAAACAAACCTGTAGAAAGGTAGGATATAGACTTATGAGACACTGATATAGATACTGTTATTGTTTAATATCACTATGTAATACATTTGAGGATGTATCAGACAACACAGCAAAAAATGTAGAATTTATTTTTGCTTAATTTTTTTAACCTTTACTTGAGTTGATTGCACTTGCGACACTTTGTTACTTCTGAGTGCTCTATAGAGTGATTGAACCGACACAAAATGAGACATTCTGTGTTGAATGTTGTCCTGCCGTGTATGCATCAAAATTTTAGTTGGCTCCACCAAATCTCACTCCAAGGTTTTTTGAAAAGTTGGCAGCCCTGAGAAAGTTCTCTCCTTTCCCTCCGTAAGCCAAAGTCTGTAAGAGTCTGTTATGTAGAATTAGCTGCAAACAGTAAAGTATATAAAGCACTACCACAGTTTAGGTAGCAAATCTAAAGTTACGAACCAACTCAGGTCATGTATTCTTCCGCGCAGCTCTGTTTTGAGCCCCTAAATCACTCGTCTCCCTCTCAGCTGTTGTATACTGGTTGTATTTTTCTGTCACTCAAGTGTTGTAATTCTTCTGTTCTGACTTTTAGTGGTGTGAGGAAGAGATACCAGGAAATTAAAAATGAGTGATTATGACAGTGAAGTTCCATTCACTTTAAAGCCAGAAGGATATCTAAATGGACTGGAGTTCACAGAAGAGCTGCCACAGAAGATGGAGAACGAACAGGCAAAAATAAATACAGAGGAAACATTGCTGGAAAATGGAGGTCAAGAAAGGGTTGGAAATACACAGTGGTGCAAGTGCATGAACTGTGACTTAATGCCCACGACCCTAAGGGCTAAAGCTGCCACGTGTGGATCTTTACAGACCAACTTCACGATGTGTCTGAGTCAGAGGATACTCACACACCAGCTGTATCAGTCATCAAACAGATTTTCCTGCTTGCCTGAATCCCAAAGTTTTGCAACCATTTTTCAATTTCCCAAAGATAAACCAGAAAAAAGACCCAAACCTGAAGGACCTAATGACAGTTTATCCTCAAGGTATGTGATAGTTGTTAATGTAGACATTAGTATGATCTCCCTACCCATGGTTGTTTATACATTTGTGGTAACTGTTTTTAGCATCATATAGACAAGAAGTCTCTCTTGAAATGAGATGCCACATCTCAAGAGGGTTAATTAATTTATACTCAATGGAGACAAATGTGATGGGGATGGATTTATGGTCTGGGTGTTTGTCACTATCATTAAATTCTTATTTTCAGTCCTTTGTCCCTGCACTCCCCCACCCGCCCAGTTATCAGCAGAAAATACATCACTTATACATTCTCATTTTGATGCCATACCGAAATATTAGATGAATATGCTTTTCATGATTATTGATTATACTTTATAAAACTATCACTACAGTCATACAGACATGAGACCCTCCTGAAAACCAAATGTTACATCTCAAAGGACTAACCTCTGATAAATTTGTATTCCTTTGTATATTTGTATTCGTGTATTTTATATGTATATTTGTATCCATAAACTGAAGAGTTTGTCTTCAGCCTGCTTTATTGTAAAGTGTCTTGAGATAGCACTTGAGATTGAGCCATTGATTGAGCATGAGCTCGATACACATACAAATACTATACATGCATACAAATCCTTTGTAAAGTTTTACATTGTCTTGGAGCAGGCTCGATATGAGAATTGAGTCCTGCAGAATCTACGCTGTAGCTTTGTATGTTCAACATTAATCAAATGAATCAAAATTTTAATCAGCTTCCTGCTGTTGTTCATTTTCTAGCTTATTTTCCTGACTGGCTTTATTCACATGGGAGCTTTAATTGCCCTTTAATTCAGAATAAAAACTTACATCCTTAAGAAAACAAAAAACTAAAGTGACCTAATAAAAAGAAAAGCAGGAACTGGAGTTTATTTTCTTCCGGTAGATATAAATTCATCACTTCAGCCACATGTCCAATCAGAGCCATTCCCAACCCCTAGACCTAAAGCAGAATGGTATAAAGGTGAATAAACATCTTTTTCCATGTGAACCTCGATTGGGAATCACTATTTTCATGTAAACGTGTAGGAGAAAACTTTTAATTCTTTATTTTTTATAATTTTGGAAAATATTAAATCTGAATTAGAAAACATCATGTACACTCATGTCCCCTGTCGCTCTGCCCCTGTCTCCGGTTCATGGCTGTGTGTGTACATCACCCGCTTCTCCACCTGCTAGGCACGGAGATGACGAACCACATATTGACCAATCACATGGGTTTTGATGGAATAAAAGAGGGAAGATAAAGTGGCTCCCTATCAAGAGCCAGTTCTCAACGTTGCTTTCAAAGAGCCTGCTCTTACTGTACGTTCACACGGAAAGCGTCAAAATCGCTTGTCGACGCTCTGGCAGCTTTCACCGCGCTGCTTGGCAGTTGAAAACACACAGAAGCATGCAGGCAGGGGACTCGATGTGAGCGGCCAGAGAGGCGGAGCTTACAGGCCTTTCACTCTCGTTTTCGCACTTATATGGTTATATATGAAGATTGAACGAAAATAAGACAAGTAAACAGACATACGCAGAGTCTTGTGACCCTTAAACAACAGCTAATTTGATTGTTAAGACTTTACCCCCCTTTTTATGAAACATTTGCACAAAGCGGGAGGTTATATGGGGGGTCGGAACGTGTATATATGACGCACATGGGACTTCGGTTCCCTCTTTCACCGTGAATCACAAATGGGAGGCTGGAGACAGCAATGATAAGTTTTTCCTCCCTTGTTTTCTCGTCCTCCCTCTCAAAGTCTTCCGCATTGGAATCCAGATCGGCCTGTAATTGGCTGATGCCTCGTTCGCGCTGCTGCTCATTTGCATAAAGTTGAGCTTCTCCTAACTTCAGATCATCACTCGCAATGCTTCCATCGTGCCGCTCCACGCTGTTCGTGACACTTGCAACGCGCCGCTCATGATCACCGCCGTCTCAGTCACCCCTCGACGCTGGGGATCATAGAAAATGAATGGCAGCTGGACGCCAGCGACGCTCAGACCGCTGTGAATGTGAATGTACAGTAAGAGCTGATATGTTCGGGACCAACACACCCCTGACACATCCTGTCCACCCCCTTCCCCACCCTCCCCTCATGCAGACTGGAAACCCTAAACATGTGTTTATATGCTGCAGATGCTCCAATAGAGTTTCACTGTGTTATGTGCAGTGTCAGTAAAGATCTATTCATCTATGTGGCCCTGTGATTGGCTGGTGAATGGTTCAGCGTGTACTGCGCCTCTCGCCTAATGTCAGGTGGGATGGGCTCCAACCTCACGTGACCTTAAAAAAGGGAGAAGAAAATGAATGGATGGATGAATTGCAACAAATTCCGAAAAAGGATTACAGAGGGACTGAAGCTCTCATGTTGACATTTAAAGAAATGACTCCAGCTCCTCCAGGAGATGAGGTCATGACTGGTGTGGACAGATTGCCTGGATATCTTCCCTCTCATGTCCAAAAGAAATCTCCCTGCATGAGAGCAGTCCTGAATGATGCACATGTGCTTGTATCCATGTGTACTGTGCATGAATAATCACCACTACAGAGCGAATTAGTCATGACATTTATTAATCCTGAGACCAGCAGGCAGGTAGCGTCCACATTTCCATAGCTGTACCGTCGTCTTTGTGAGCAGACTGATAACAGCAGCAGGCGCGAGAAGAAAATCAATATGTGTCTGCGTCTGTCACGACGTGTCATCATTCTGGCTGTGCTCTAATCATAAAATTTCCCCAAATGGGATTTTTAAATCTGCCGTGAAATTCAAAAGAGGTAGAGATGCAGGAGAAATTTGTGTTCTGAACCATATTTGCAAAATAATTATCCTCAGCCTGTGATGTGGGTAATTATGCAGGTAGGCTGACATTATTCAAATGAAAGCAGTTTAGCAGAAGAGTTTTCTTTATCTTTTTTGTGTCTGTTTGGTTGTACACTTCAGCAGGGGACTTAAACTAACCAAAGAAGAAACAGGAGTAACAAGCACTGTTGTGTGAGAGAAGAACCCTGGAGAACAATCTGCTTTAAATGGGTTTCAGGGGAAGAAGGTTGGAGTTTCTTGGTATGAGAAGAGAAGTGATAAGAATGTCCTAGATAATATGATTAGGTATGATAATTGCTGTGCTGCTTGAAAAAAGAACTGTACCATTTTTATAGTCTTTGTTTCCTGGTGAATGAGCTAGAATGTCTTGAATGACACTTAAAGTGCCACTACCTGTCTAACCTTCATTAAGAGTTGTTCTACTTTAGATGGCTTTACCAGCTGCAAGGCATTTTCTTAGAATAAATGACATTCTTTATGATCCAAGTTTTGTGATATTACCTTGTTTTAAGGTCACTAGCAGAGATTAACTTATTGTAAATGATCAAATCTGAGGTTTTGCAAAGTGAAGATTCAAGTTTCAGTGAACTGTTCTTTTATCTTTTTAAGGCAGAGATTGGTATCATTTAAAATATATCCATACCAATGTCGATACTTGTGCTGCTTTTTGACACCATACTTAAAGGAACACTCCAATATTTTGTTTTCCTGTCTTGCTCCAGAGTCCATGGCAGGCAGATAGACACCATCCTTTAAACTGTACATCCAGTAACAAGGAAGAGACAGCCAAAGATTGCCCACCAGTAGTTAGCTTAGCTCAAACACTGGGTTTATATGGGTAGTAGCCTGCCTCTGCCTACAGTCATCAGATGAACTCTTTAGCAACTCTTAATGGCCCTGTGTGCTTGTTATGACTTGCTTATTTACCCTCTTATGCTATGTAATCATTTTTTATCTTCATGTTGTCTTCCTCTGGTTTTCGTAGGGAGATGTGACATTCCAGAACGGCAGCTCTTTTAAGTGAACAATGAGGATTCACAGTTGTGAGTAGCCATTTCTTAAATTTGCAGGCCATTTGCATTTAAGAGTGGGTTGCAAACTCGTTTGCAAATGTGACATCTCTCATGAAAACCACCACAGAAGTAGGTTAACAATGCAAAGCCCAGTAGAAGAAGATAATATAATAATAAGAGTTGCTGAAGTTTATCTGATGACTGTAGACAGAGGCAGGCTACCCATATACTCCTGGTGTCTGAGCTAAGCTAACTACTGGTGGACAAGCTTTGGCTGTCTCTCCCTTGTTACTGGACGCAAGCTGAAAGAGTGGTGTTTATCTGCTTGTCATGAACTTGGGAGTGAGTAAAGACATAAAAGGAATTACAATGTTGGAGCTCTTTTAACAAAAATCTCCCATATCAGGGCTCCATAGTGCAACCATTTTGGGTGCACATGCATGCATGCAAAATTTGTGAGAGTACACCTAACATTTTCTTGGGTATACTGCTGCACCAAGAAAAAAATGTTAGGCGCACTCTTACAAACTTATATGTATATTTTTGGGCATTTTGTGCCTTTATTGATAGGAGAGAGACAGTGGATAGGCTTGTGAAAGGGGGAGAGAGAGCAGGGGAAGACACTCTGCAAACTGGTCACAGGCGGGATTGGAACCTGGACCGGCAGAAGCAAGTACATGGTGGTGCTAACCACTACGCCAAACCAGCACCTCCACTCCTACAAATTTAAGTTGACAAAAGTAACTGAGGTGGTGAGAAAATCAGCCAAAAACGGACAAGACACAGCACCTGCTTCCTCTCTTTTCTCTGTCCCGACATTGTATCTTCACAGGCTGCAGGCCCACTCAAACACATGCACACACACGCACGTATGCACACACACACACACAAACACCCCTCAGTAATCATCCACTCAGCTGTTCGTATGCAAATGAGCCCAGACGGAGCCTGGCTGTGGTGTCAGGTTTCAGCATAGAGCAGTAACTCTGAAGAAGCAGTGAAGCTCTGCCAAATTTGTCTTAGTGATTGTCAGATGATTAATAATTACCAACAAAATCAAGTACAACAAGTAAAGATAACTCTAACATCTATACTTGTTCAGTCCTTTGTCCTGTTAAGGGGGAAACTTCTTAGTCACACAGGCACAGAGGCGAGTGTCCACATCCACTGAGGACAAATGACCTGTCTGACAGCCCCTGAATGTACATAAAACTGTAAAAAAAAGAAAGAAAAAAACACAAAAAAAGAACAAAAGAAGGAAAAAAAGTCATGAAATGTTCTGTCCTATATGTCGCTTTTTATAAATTAGTTGAGATTTTTTTTTTTAATATCCCTTACTTTTAGTTTTGTAAATATTAACTACAGTGTGTGAAGTCTCATTCTAGGTTCAAACTTATTTGAGAATAAGACCATCCAGTTAAATGTTATGTTGTTGGTTGTTAAAATCTGGCACAAGCACTTTTATTTGGAAAGGTTTTATTTTGCTTAATGTTTTAGTTTGAAATTGTCAATTTCATTCAGTGAAGCACTTGAAACACTGTTTTTCTTTTAATATATAATTTTGCTTTGAAAAAAGTTTTTCTTTACTGCATATTCTTGTTTAAAAATCATTTACATTATACAAAAGTTATGGAGAGTGATAAATTGGTATCCTTATGGTGTTAAAGGTGACACTATGAAAAATTTAGATGCACCTAATTTTTGTGCTGGTGCACCTTCAAAATTGTTTTAAGTGCACCATTGCAACCAATGCAAAAAGTTAGCCTGGAGCCCTGCATATGATACTCCAATAATGTGATGCAAAATTGAGCACGACCTATACTGCAGCTACTAGGAAATAATGAAAGGTGGAGGTAACAAAAATGAAGTGATAAAATTTAAAGTAAGCCTGTGAATTAAAATGAAGTGATATAATTAATTTGATTTGAAAAATGCTAAGATTAAAAAAAAATCAGCCATGCCCACAGCCATTACTCTATTATGGAGTGCTTCTTTAGGTTGCCTCCTCCAAGACCCCCTTAAAATTTTTGGCACCCACAGCCACTGGTGGCATCCATTTCTGTACGATGCAGAGCTGATCACTGTCATGTGGGTTATGTGCAGGTTTTTGCTATGAATTTTATCCAACCCCACAAACAATCACAGTTTCTGTGTTTGCAGGCACACTTAGCTGTTATCATGCCAAGATGAAAAATCAGACTGTACAAAGCAAGGGGATCTGCAGTATAACCGTTTTACCAGGACCAGCCTGTGATTGAACAGAAGTTAATGATTTTGCTGCACACAGGGAGAGAAAGCTCTGCCTTCCCTCCTCATGTGAAGGTGAAAAAGCCACGAGGGAACTATTATTGATCAGCTCAAAGATTAGTTAAACTCCGAGGCTAAAGGTTGGAGAAACCTGAGATAAGAGCTCACAGAGAACGCCTCAGGAGTGGATCTGTTAACTTTTACACCACTGTTAATGTTACAATCTCTGCCTAACTGCAGACACTGATAGCAAGTTGCCAATCAGAAGTATAGATTTGGATAAGGGAGCACTTAGCAAGGATTTCACCTGGGGATGAACAAACTTCCTCGTTTTTTTACAGTTGCAAAATGTTGTTGCTATCTATATACCTATATATATATAATACATAAATATATATGGTTTAGTCCTCAAATATTTGCAGTTCTTTTTAAAGAGAAAGAAATTTCTTTTTTACTCAGCAGATCTAAAGTGGAGCCCAAAAGTACATCACCAGGGCTCAGCAAGCCTAATACAAATGACGGATTGAACTGTAAATCAAAATTTTGTTGCTCTGTGCTAGTGACGTGCAATGACAATAAAGTCTGACTGATTGATTGATGATGCTCTCCGTGATTGCACTGCTGGCGGTGCATGGCAAATGGATGGAAAAGGGATTTTCAGATACACATTGCTCCCACTGCAGAGTCAGTGGTGTGAAAATGGGTAGGAAAAGGAAATTAACGTTTGCTAAAACTTTGTTCATCCTTGTCCATTCTAATTTTACTGATTTTAGTTGGTTGTTTTGTCGTGGTCTGTATCCCTTTAACTGGCGCTATGTCACTTCAAGGTGGATGGTGGGAACCCTGCCACGCTAAAAAACTACACGTTTGGGCTGCTTTACGGCATACGTCACTTCCCCCGATTCCCGATTCGTTTAAAACACGGAAGTCTCGGCGAAAGCCAATCGCGGAGCTTTAACCATGGCGGAGACAACAACGTCAGGAAAAGTTTTGTCAGAGGGTACAAAAAGAAAGCGAGAGAAAAACAAGCTGAATGCTTGGACCAGAATAAACATCGGTTCGGCGTTCACTCGCTGGCGTGAAATAAAAGACGAGGAGGGGTGTCCGACTACTATCAGGTATGTTGGCCAACTAATGTATGACGAAGTTCCTCAAAAAACTTGACAGGAAAAAAGTACAACACAACAAATCCAGACGGTACCAGTATGTAGTTTTGTTTAGACCTATAAGTGTGTGATATCACCAGCTCGTCATTGTCTTTACTTTTATTCACTTTATCGCTTCAACAGGACGGGGGCGACTTCACGGTAATAAAACCAAGTTGAACTTAGCAATTTTTAACATCTTCATTTAGTCAAAAATAAATACATTATCTCGTCGCTATCCATCCTGCAAACAGCCGCTGAAGACAGAAGAATACTTTTAGTGAAGTCCTGGCTTCTGTGATTCGCATACAAAGCAAACGCACGCGACCGGCAGATCTGTATCCTTACGACAGTATGCACGCGCTAGAGCTCATGGGTAGTTGAGTTCTCAATCCGGTCAAGCAAGAATCTTCCGTAGTGCTGCCTTAAGTTTTGTATATGTTTTCAGAATCATTGATGTACTGATCCCTAATTCCTAAAAAAGCACAATTTTAAAATATTTTACAATAAATATTTTCTCCTTGTTTTTTATGTAATAAGAAACTTAAAGTCTAAGTGAAGTAAAGTCTGTTTTCATTTAAAACCACTTAAATCACTTCATTATTTAAGAGAGTTTATTAGAAGGCTGATCATTTAAAAGTGTCAGGATGAATGATTTTTAAAACCAAATGAATAATATCCAGGGCTGTGCATCCTTATTGTATCTGTGTTTATAACACTCTGAGTTAACAGTCAACAAATGTTTTTTTAATGTCATCAGAGATCTTAATAGAAACGGTCATTAATAAAATAATTTCCCCTTGATTGCCATCAGATTTTTTTACAGAAATATTCCCAGAAAAATAACCAGATGACAAACAGAGCCAAACTCATTTAAATTTGTATTTAATTAGAATTATTCAGTGTTTATTATTACATAAACCATCAGCTGTTTCATGTGACTGTCAGATCATCTGTCATCGCCATCACATGGCGCTTCACATGACTGGCTTAGCTCAGTGTAGGGGTTTTTCAAAATGACAAAGTCCTCCTAGATTGTTCTGTGCGTGGTCCCAAACAAAAGAGATGTGGACATTCTTGGTCTGTTAAGCTGAAGAGATACTTGCTATTAATCATGCACTTGGGCAAGATGGACAGAATGCATCAGCGTGTTGGCTCTGCACGTCATCCAGAAACAACACGACACAGAGCTGCAGTCTACAAGTCACCAGTGTTGTCAGTGTAGATGGCAGATTGTTCACAGCAGCAGAAAAAAACAACTCTAAAAAGTTTAAAAGACAAAGTAATAAAATAAGACCACAATCATCATCATCTGAATAATATATGAGATTTTGCAGACACAAACTTGACATACTTGGAGTGGACAACATGGTTTACTTTGTCTGTTGTTTTTGTAATAGTTTACTTTCTTTGGTTGCACTTTCTCACTGCTGAAATATTCTTTCAAACAATAATTTAATAAAAGAAAAGCACTGAAGGGTACACACTTTGCTTTTTCTGGTGCTTTGACTAAAACAACTAGTACACAGTCATCATGAAGTCATGAATGACCACCATGTTTGCAGTTCATTTCCTACACACCTGGCAGTTTCAATCTAAAGTCTTTCGCCATCTCTCCTGGTGTCTTGCAGTCTCATGAATCACATATAGGCAACTATTTACACAAAAATGCTTATGATGCCGTCAGACACCAACGTTATTGAAAGGACACAGCGCAGTTTTTTTTTTTTTTACTCTGACAAACTGGACATTTTTAAGTTGTTTGAAGGTGCCCCACTCAGTTCTTCACTCCTACCTTTTTCAAATAAATTGAGGACTGTTTCCATACAAATCTGCACCTTGGGCTTTTAATAACTGATAGGCCTCCATTTTGTCTCATGAAAAAAGTTCATACATGAGGAAGAAAGCTGTGAAAAGCAGTCCTCCTAGTCTGTACTCCAAGTATTTTGGCATCACTTTCAGCGCACTTGTGAAAGGCCATTTTTGACATATTCCTCATTCTTTGAAATTCAGTCATGAAGCAAAACTAGTGTCTTTTCATTTAGCACATCACCTTTATGGAGAGAAGTTTTTATTGTATTGAGCCCTCTTTCAAAAGAGCACCCTATTTTTGTAATTTCCATACTGTGTGATTTAGAGGATTTATTTCCCCAGGCATCTGCTTTTGATATACGATGACTTGTTTGAGATCATTTACAGTCACACGGTGTAGTCTAAGGGATTTATTTCCTTTGCTTGTGTTTATTTGAAGCTGTACGATGTTAATCAGTCCACACTGATCCCCCGAGAGTTCAATCAACCAGCTGGAATGAAATGTTTGAAAAGAGAAAACAGAAATGTGATCCAAGCATACTATTCAACTTTAATTAATGTGTAATCCTGTAATCACGTAATCCTGCCTTTAACTTCTCCCCTATAATTTTCAATTAGTTCTTTGCTCTCTCTCCTCCAAGGCAGATGAACACATCACACACTCAGGTTAAGGCAGATTCATTTAGATTGCATTATGTCTTTTTTAACCATCGTAATTCATGCAAGGAGACAGGTATGACTGATATTGAAATCTAATTTCATTTTGTCTGTACCTGTCTCTGTCTTACATTAAAGTTGTTTTTTAGTCCTTCAAGACATTAAGTGCCTGATCTACTAAAGGTTTTAGTGTATAAAAAAATGTGCAATCTTGATAGAAAGCGCAAAGCTTCTCTACTAAGAGGGTGCCTTGAGGATTGCGAATGTCAAATGAGCAATATAGCATGCACGCTCAATTTAATGTGTTTGCCCTCAACAAAATGCAGAATACATGCAGCTGATTGGAACACACAAAATACTGATAGAAGGAGATGAAAATGTAATCATTTAGCACCTGCAATGTGATTTATCAAACAGGCAACTGATTGCGTGCTGTGTTTTTGCGTCAAAATTTAGCACACTTCACATTATGCTCTGAGGGCTGCAGTCATTGTAGCATGAAACAGGGGTTTAACCAAATACTTTCCATCACTGACTGAATTTTTTGCTGAATGATGGAAAGATTTGGAAACTGTCATAATGACAGACTGGAAAAGGAGGGACGATCCTGTGTGCCATCATACTCATGCAGACACAGACTCTGTTTTGGGCCCTACATCATGGAGGAGGTCATTTAACTGATGTAAAAAAAACCTCTTCATAGCCATAATCACTCCGTTTGTCCATCACTGACTGCATCACACTCCATGCACTGCAAGTTTAGGAGCTTCAGTGTGTGGAGAATGCAACCTCATCAATGCAATCAAAAGGCATCTGCTATCTGCTTTGAAAACAACAATGGTGGAAGTGAAAATGAGCTGCCTCGTACTAAGAGGGAACACAATGTCTTAGACCTCAGCTTCTGCCAGTGTGTTGATAGGATTTAATCACTCTTTGTGTATGTTTTCAAGGTGATACAACAGAACATAGGATGCACATGGAACAATTTTAAATGGCCTTGCAAGTGTATGCTTGGCCAACTCCTGTCACACACACACGCTGGAACACACAGATGCACACACACACAATATTTGTTTTCCCTGAAAGCAGTATCAGTGATTGAATGAAAAAACACAACAAAGAAGTGAGAAGTAAAAAAGTATGAAGCGGCTTCAATGCCAGAAAAGATTTGACCTCTCTTTAAACTCAGATAGTAGTCTCCTGTGCTTTAGCCACTCCACAGATGGAGCTTGGTGCTGCAACAAAAGAACCACAATGTTGTAAAAACACTTACAAAATGGATTCCCAAAAATGCAATTCCAAAGAAACAACTGCAGAAAACAAGCCACTGTAAAATCACAACTGTTCCTTCTACTCAAACTGTCTTCTCCCTTCCAGATCTTTTTTTTCTTTTTTTTTTGTAACACTTCAGCTGAATCAGTGAAATCGACACAACCAAAAAGCCAGACTCAGTGTTCTATGCTCACACATCGAGCTCCTCACAAAAACAACACTGTTTAGAACAAGCAGATGTGGAGAAGTCTTATTTTTCACATAATGAAATCAATATCTCCGTTCATGCTGCCATACTACAACCCTGTGACATTTTGCCTCTGCATGAGTCTGCCTTGTGTGGATATGGAGCATGTGGTGTGTTACTCTTATTACTCTGAAGTTGCATTGAACTGTGAACCACACAAATATCACATCCTAGCAGCGTTCTTTTTTTAACTTAGTTTAATTGTTTTTTTTTTCCCGTTTCCAAATGCAAACAGAAAAATAACAAATCCAAAGCATTCATTAAAAAACAATGAATAAATAATATACTATAAGTAAAAGCAAATAAAATACAAAGAGGATAAATAATTGCATTAATTTAGATTTATTGATTACAGTCATAATTAGCATGCTATATTTTTAATCTTGTTGATCTAATTCACTGTTTTGGTATTTTCAGAGGGTAACACCTTAAAATACCAGGTGATTGGAGGATCACTCCGCTTGTCACATGCACTCTTTGGATAAAGCAGTACTAATCAAAAAATAAATACCCGAATGAAAATGATAATTAAAGACAAATTGATCAAATAATTTTAATTTTTTTAAGAAATGTTCTTATAAATAAATCATATGGCTTTATAAAGCAACATTATATTAAAATACATCTATAAAAGACATAATCATTCATTTCCCAGAGAGAAAAGTATTTTTTTCTTGATCAAGTTATCAAATGCCAAAGCCAGTTCCACTGGAACAACGCCCTCCAGCAGATCATGTAAAACATCTGGAGGGTAACCAGATGTCATATGAAAATGTTCAAAGTTTATCTGACATGGCACACTGTGTTTTTTTACACCATAACAAGGAGTGTGATCTGGACTAGACACAGCTGTCTGTACATGCAGTCTATGCTGATCTTTGGTTCTTGGATGAAAAGACCCAGATCTTACTTCATCAGACTGAAACCTGGATCGCTCCCCAACACAAAACCAGCAGACATATGACCCTGCAAAGCTTTCAACAAATCCTGCCACAGAGTGCACCCCCAAATTATTTGCCACCACACTGACCACAGTCCCTTTAATGGCCTTCCCTATCGCAGAACAAAAAGACCATCTTTCTCCAGGCTTTGGATATCTGATTACAGCGGCTCTAAAACTTGCCAGAATCCAACCTGCTTGGTGTCTTCAGCCTTACACAAATTATTATTATTATTTTTTTTTTTTTAATGTATTTTTGGGGCATTTTGTGCGTTTATTGATAGGAGAGAGACAGTGGATAGGCTTGTGAAGGGGGAGAGAGAGTAGGGGAAGACACTCTGCAAACTGGTCACAGGTGGGATTTGAACCTGGACCGGCAGAAGCACATATATGGGGTGCTAACCACTACGCCAAACCAGCACCCCCTTACACAGAATTTAAAGGTAGATTGATGCCAATGTGGAACAAAACTGCACTGGAATGTTTCCCAATACCCAATAGACAGCTGTGACTTTGTGCTTTTTTCGAGATGTCCTAAGAGGATTACATACCTCAAAGTCATCAATGTACAAAATAAGACTCACTCTGTTTTCCTCTACAGAGAAAAACTCATTTTTTTGATCGTGAGTGAAAGCCATCACAAAATGTCTGGTACTTAAAGTAATTTTCAGATTTGTTTACACCTTCAAATGTGTTTTCTTCAAAATACTTACTCAGGACCTGCACCAAGAAGGGCAATATTGGGACGTACTGGAAGGTTTTGCCCCCCTTTTTTTTTTGATCAAATATATGTTCTTCAGGTTCAACAACTGAAAAATGCTTCTTCATGAATTCTTTTCTCTTGTACAAAGTTGTGTAAGGGCCACCTGTCCCCAAGGCAGTACTTATCGGGTGTGTCTCACACATATTTTTCACTAAATCTGAGATAATGGCTGGATCCAGATCACCACCGCCACATCTCTTAAAACTGGACCAGATGCAGAGGTATACATAAACTGAAGCTCATCTACTATTTCATGAGTACTTTTGTTTTGGACATTAAATGTGCTTCCCAGCTTTAAAAAGAGATGGCCAAATGTCTCCTTTATATCTTGAAACAACTCCTGTGGTTCCCCATCACAAAGCTATACGTTCTTTTGCACACAGGTCTCATCCTTAGCAGACATGGGTTCATCAGGTTGACTTTTTAGTACTTCAGGCTTGAAATCCTCAAGGGTTTGTGACTGGTTTTTTCTGTCTTTGTGTAGCAATAGTATAAACATTAGTATTAAAGTTGCAGTTTTTGAAGACACATACAACTGCTCAAACGTAAGTGGTTGCCAAGATGCCCAAAATACTTACTCTCTGAATAAAAAAAAAAAAAAACAGAGCAGAAAAGCAGACAAGTAAATGAAAGAGGTCCACCTTGTGTGACCATCTCCACATGGCATTGAGACAAATGGGTCTGAAGTGCATTAAAAGTTTTAAATGAGCATGGTCTATTAGTGTGAAGACAAGGGACTGAGGCTGTGACCACCATTTTCATGCTTTATTTCTGTAGTTTTTTAACAATCCCAACCTCTTCTCTGGCTCAAAGCTACATATCTTACACGTCCATCTCATGGTGTGGCACCTCAAACATACTAATCAAAATTATATCAAACAGCCACACATAGAGAATTATGTGACAAGAAACATGTTGCAGTCTTCGGACGGTCCCTGAACACCTCAATCACATCCAGCTACACATAGACCAATGCATTCCTCCACTACAGTTAAGGCCTCCACAGAGTCGTCGTGCTGTCCCTATACTGTGATCAACGCTGACCTGCGGGCACTGTCTGCAGACATTTGAGGTTTCATTGTCCAGCGTCAGCTTGGTGTCCCATTTAAACAGATCGATGTGAGGACTTGACAGAGTATGTGAACATGGAGACCCCGCGGCTGTCCACATGGACTATGCACATCGTTTTTTTTTGTTGTTGTTTTTTTGGAATACACCTTGTGGCAAATACACATATATACATACATAAATTAACGTGAGTCTATTGTATCAGTATCAACAGTTGAAAATTTCAAACCACTTCAACTTCAGTGACTTGTAAATGGAGGCGTGGAGCTAAAAGGGCGGGGGAAGGGAGACAACAGTGCTGGCAGCACAACTTTCGTTTTTTTTTTCTATCATATAACAATGACATTCACTCATTCCAGCCAGCATCATCTTTACCACACCTAGCTCTGATTAAACCATGACCTAATGTAATGGGGCATTTCTGGACGAAGAGGACACCCCCCTGACGGCAGAGTTAGTAAGCTAGCTTGCAGGAAATTACACCATTTACTGGCGTCTCAGCCACCGCTGCTTTCAGTGTGGAGACTTTTAGGTAGGTGAGCCAACTGAAACGTACAAAGTTTCTTTTGCTTAAAACTTACCTGAACGGATTTATTTTCACGTTCTTTCCCATCTCAATCAGCAAAGTCCGCCAACCCAGTTGAAATGTGGATCATGTACAAACATGTTTGACAAACCGCTGAAGTGCAGGGCGGGGCTTTGACGTCATGCTCTGAATGCAGGAAAAGTGCCAGATTCACTGATGTCACTCAATTACTTTTTTCTTTGAAATATCAACTATTAAAGGCAATGAATTGGTTTAGTGAACATAACTTGGATCGAAGGATTACATTTACACACAAAACTGAGGACACATGATAACAATCACCAATTAATGCACTACAAGAGAAAGTTCTATGTTATATTAAAAGCACTGAATTATTTTTTTTTTTAATTTATATCGATAATTGAAATAATTACAATGCCAAAAAACTTTTTTTTTTAGTGTAGTGAAGGTGATGGAGAGGAGACTGGCAACATCTGTTCCTCCCAAGAGAATCTTCTCATAAACAGGGCAGATACTCAAAGAGAGAAGACATCAGATCAGCCTATCCAAGCTGAGTCATCAGATTTTTCTGAGAGCCAACATGCACTGAGGACATAATACTGTTTGCCTGAGCTTGGTTCTGGTTCTCATTTGACGAAAATATTAAACAAAAGTAAGAACGGTTTTGTAACAGATTAAATGCTACAAAATTTGGCAATTATAAGGCTTCTTGTAAAAACACTGAAAACAAAAAGGTTTTCAAAACAGTCATTACATTTTTTGAATTTAAAGGTGCTGCGAGGAGAATCTATTACCGGTGACATTAAGACTCTACTACCCATGAGCACATGCGGCGACTGTCATAATGCTGCGCTTCAGTAATCTTGGAACTGGGAGTGACATCATCTCCGACTTATTGGCGTTCCAGTTGAAGTCAGAAAAAAAATGCCGATCTACCAGGCTATTGTTAGTTGTTGTTAGCACGCCCTGCGTTGATGTTCACAAATATCACATGAAGAATGTGATTATCACTATGGGAGCATTTTTGAAGTCTAACAATACTATGTATACAGCTGATCTAGAGCAACACACCTCAGTCAGAAGTGCAAATAAATTGATTATTACAGGAGCTAAATAACTGTTCACACTGGGGGCATCCATCTTCGATTGTCAACTCGGGGGTGGCGAGGTTTCACTTAGTTCCCAGTAGGAAATTCAGACCTCGGGGGACATTCCAGTTGCAGTTTCCTACTTGGAACTTGGAAATTCCAACTTCTGACTACAACTGGAACGCACCAAAGACGTGACTGAAGCCAAAGCGTGTGTTTGTTGTGATAAATGCAACTCGGATCTTCCTCAGAACTCTGCATTGCTTTACAACTTCTTTTTACAACAACTTACAGGATGCAAAGCGACGAGGTAATGTATGTCTTTCTAGTTACATAGCGGTAGTTTTTGATGTGTGACAACAAGCAATTTTTGGAAAACTTATTATCGTAGTTTCGTAGCTGGCTATATATCTCTATTTACAGCCCGGTGCTCTAAGACGTGTCCGAATAATATGAATTTGCTCTAGTTTTAATTATCTTGTTCCCCAAGTTGAGTATCCAGGCCAGTCCAGCCCTGTCTGACGCGACCACAAAGCTAAGGAATAGCATTTAAAGATAACCTATTTTGATGCTATAAAACTCATCTTAAAGTGTGTATTTTGATCAGGCATATATCTAAAAGTGAGACTTTTTTGTAGTTATGTAGAAACTCATAGTCCCTTAAAGGTGAAATGTAGGGAGACAAAAGATCCTAAATTAAGAGCCCTTCTGGAGCTGAGTCAAAAGTGTCAGCTCTCTGAAAAGAGCTTAACTTCCCATCACTAGTGCTGTACAGCAGAGTCTCAGGAGCAGGACCACATGTCAGCCATGACTCTTCCCGTGTTACTATATACACAAACCTGACCATTTCCTCCCTTTGCTTCTTTCACATGATGCACCCTTCCCTCACACCTGTTTTTCTATTTAATCTTTCCTCGTCTTCCTAGGACCTTAAACAGCTCCAGCGTATCCTCCACAAAGTTTCCCAAAATCATAATCTACAAACTGTATCTGCTGCAGTGCTCATTATCTGCTGCACACAATAAATAACTGACAGATTCACTCTGCTGTAGGTGTGGTCCTTGCTAGTGAAAACACACTAGATGGGATGAAACAACTGACTTCTGTGGTGGTTCAGGGCTGTAATCATGCGTAACACAGGCATGCTCACCTCAGCATAATGTGAAATGCATCTGAGGCTCCTACTAGACTTCAGTCCAAGTGAGTACGGTATATTATTTTATATATTTTTTATACCTCTGTAATGGTTTCCCCTACAAGAGCCCAGACAGTTGTTTTTTTCTGCCCATTAAACTCTGCAGTCAGTCCTGCACCTTGGTGCCATCAGCCTGTGACTGAGCGTGCTCAGCTGAAACGTCTGCAGGCCAGGTGGAGTGGGTGTTGTGGGATTTCTCAGAATTGCTTTTTCTACTTTTGAGGGCACTTCTGCTCCTGTAACCTGCTGAAAATTGTCCATTTCAAACCTGAAGATGGAGTGGGCCATCCTGATCACTGTCTTAATTTCTGTTCTTGTCTTTTGTATGTGCACACTCTTATTGGCACACACATCCAACCCCTCACTGACTGATCGAAGGTTAAAGACCTGCAAGTATTAGGGGACGAAGGCCTTTTTAAAAAGCACATATCTGCCTCTGAAGTGCCTTCTCTTGTGTAATTCAGTGATACTTGTCATCAGCTGCACTGTATAGTAGGGATGGAGATTATCCTATTTTTATACTTTATCAAGACCTAAGACGACTTAACTATATCACAGTTGTTCATTGTGCATTATTTAGTTTGAAGAGAAGAGAGCTACATTTATTTCAAAAAGCTTACATTTATGATTCCAAGTCAGCTCTTGTCCTCATTTGTCAAGTTTTCTTATGCCTCAGTCACACATTCACATTTCTCATAGCGATTGTGCACGACTGTACACAATTGAGGAGGCTGGTGTGATCACTATGATGCCGGATGAAATGACTGTCTCACCCCTGGACTCACACCGTCAGCAGCGCTTCATTAGCGCTAGTTTAATTGTCTTGTTCCCCAAGTTGAGTATCCAGGCCAGTCCAGCCCTGTCAGACCCGACTGCAAAGCTAAGGAATAGCATTTATAGATAACTTATTTTGATGCTATAAAACTCATCCTAAAGTGTGTATTTCAATCAGGCATATATCTAAAAGTGAGACTTTTTTGTAATTTCTTAGAAACTCCTTACAGTCCATTTAAAACAGGTTTTCACTGACCATTCTTGTTATTTTCTCTCTGGAGTCTCTGACTTCCATTATCTCACTTTCCAGATGACCAAATAGCACTTTATTTTCCCCCTCTCGTGTGATACTGTCAGCCTCCACTTCAGTTAAGTTTTGTCCCTTTTTTCTCATTTTGTCCCTCGATGTCATATATTTGTGGCTTTAACAAGAAGATTTATGGATGATCTTTTCACATGCTGATTGTGTTCAGTTGCCACATTTATCTCTAGGATGGGATAGATATGCATGCTTCATGAATCACACTTGAGAACTGGTGTGCTGGTGATAATTTCTGAGGCAAAATCTGTGCAAATGTTCACATCACATCATATTGAAATGATGGCCTCCGAGCTCTAGACTTAGCTTTTTCGACTTATTCTGAAAAAGTTCTCTGTAAACATTGTTCTTGAGTGAAGTTTTGAAGGATGCTGCATCATGCCACAGGGATCCTTCGACTCCAGCTACCTCTGAACATACTGTGAGAGCACAGAGCAGAGTGAGGAAAATCTAATACAGGTGAGTCCTAAAGGAAAGGCATGATGCAATCTCAAGAAACTTGGGATAGATTTTAGTCTGGAACAAGACAATCAGGCCAGAAATCCAGCATCACCCACATCGTAACTCAAGTTTTCGATATTCTGGAGGGTCTGACTCAGAGTGCAGTGTCACTCAAACTGAGAATGTGCTTGAACGGTTCGTAGAGATGAATGAGTAAGAAGAGAGAGCTGCCCACACACTCAAGGCTGTGGAGGCTGCCAGAAGAGGCACTACTGGATAGTGACAAATATTTGGGAAAACATGTTGAAGAGTTTTTAAAGCAGGTTTCAGACCAAGGTCATCTCTCTTTCAAATTGTCTGAGTTACCCTACTACCCTCTCCCTTTCTGCCTTCACTACTACCCCATCTTTACCTCCCAAAGTAAAGAAAAGGCCCCTAAAAGCTGTGTAAAGCTACATCTTATAAGAATGTGGACTGTCTCGTGGCCTCTGAGTGTACACAACAAAGTGAGAAGAGTTTGATTTTGGTGTTGGCAGAGTTAATTGTACTCTGGCTGGGGTCAAATCCTTGAAAATGAACTCTCAGCAGAAAAGGATTGGAGAGAAAAAGTGTAAAACTTTTGTTTTTGTTAATAAAATCCATAGGTGTCACTTTAGGATCTTTATCTGACCCTGTAAATGACACTTTTAGGATCAATCATCCAGCATATCACCCCGTTACTGGACAAAAACTGCAGTGCTTTTTTTTTTTTTTTTTTTCAGGAGTGTGCTTAAAGAGACTGTGAGGAGTTTTTAAGTAATTACAAAAAAGTCTCACTTTTAGATGTATGCCTGATCGAAATACACACTTATTGATGAGTTTTATAGCATCTAAATAGGTTATCTATAAATGCTATTCTTTTGCCTCCTGGCCGGGTCGGACAGGGCTGGACTGGCCTGGATACTCAACTTCAGGAACAAGACAATTAAAACTAGAGCAAATTTATATTATTTTATTATTTATATTACACGTCTGAGAGCGCCGGGCTGTAAGTAGCGATATATAGCCGTCTACAACTACGATAATAACTTTTCCCCGCATTGCTTGTCGTCACACATCAAAAACTACCGGTACGTAACTAGAAAGAGATACATTACCTCGTGGCTTTGCTTCCTGTAAGTTGTTGAAAAAGAAGTTGTAAAGCAATGCAGAGTTCCGACAAAGATCCATGCTGCATTCATTAGCATCACAACAAACACATTTGGCTTCACGTCTCCGGTGCGTTCAAGTTGTAGTCAGAAGTAGGAATTTTGAGCTCCGAGTGGGAAACTAAAACTGGAACGTCCCCCGAAGTCTGAATTTCCTACTGGGAACTCGGTGAAACCTCGCCACCCCGAGGTGTCAATCGAAGATGGATGCCCCCAGTGTGAACAGTTATTTAGCTCCTGTAATAATCCACTTGTTTGCACTTCTGACTGGGGTGTGTCGCTCTAGATCAGCTGTATACATAGTATTGCTAGATTTATATTTACAAAAATGCTGCCATAGTGATAATCACATTCTTCATACAACAACGCAGGGCGTGCTAACAACAGCTAACAATAGCCTGGTAGATCGGCATGTTTTTTTCTGACTTTAACTGGAACGGCGATAAGTCGGAGATGATGTCACTCCCATTTCCGAGGTTACAGGAACGCAGCATTACGCCGGCGATAAATTCTCCTCATAGCACCTTTAAACCAAACATGGAATCTGTATTTTAGCTACTGTTTTCCCTTTATCATAACGGTAAATAAATACAGCAAAGTGTATTCGTAACACTGCAGAGATGAAAAGTCACACAGTAAAGTGTCACTGAGTTTTAATTTTTTAACTCCAAAAAGAGTCAACAATTACAGTCTAATGCCCTAGTCACACATTCACGTTTCTCATGGCGATTATGTACGACTGTACACAATTGACAAGGCTGGTGTGATCGCAATGATACGGGATGAATTGACTGTCTCTCCCCTGGACACACCCTGTAAATACACTGTCACAGCGCCTTTACAGCGCTTAATAAAGAGATATGACGAGGATTCTTGAATTTTCATCCCGCTGACACGACGTCAGCACCGCCCGAGCTCAGTTCCCTTCACGTAAGCCCCGACTGAGCCCCGTGGCTTGAGCAATCTTGAACGGGACACAGTTGGTGCGCAAACGGATACATCCTTGGAAGTCGTTCTCATAAAGCTCTCAGGATTGTGCCACGATCAGCCCGACTGAGCTCGGTACATGCCACGCTAATACCATTCGCATTAGGACTGTATTAGGTATTTTTTACATTGGGCAGCGGTTCACAGAATATCTGGGCAAACTTGATTGAAAATATTAGTAACTTCCTCCCAGGCTATTTATGCATTATCAGCCCGTGGAGGTCTGTTCGCATTACCATATATTCTGGTACCCCAAGCTTGGACCTCGAGGACCAGCACATCAGTTTATCACTGGGAGAAGTTTGGCCACCTGGAGCTGCTGCAGTCTTTGTCCATGATGAGATGAAATTGGCACTGTGCCTCTCTCACAGTGCATTTAAAGGTAAGGAGAGGCGTTCATTTGATTGGTGAAGATTACATATGGCTGTGTTAAACCCACTCACGTCTTCTCTCCTCCCGGTTGAAGGCACAGAGGTTTGGGTTCGCCGTACTGTGCCATGCATGAAAAGTGCAAAATGCCCTGGACACAACCAGTTGGCGCAGCTCGGCACAGAACAGTCTACGAAGTTAGAGCCCGAGATGTTATTGATAATGAAGCTGTGTAGCTGTGTGAATGCTGTCATTAGATTATGTTGAATTGGAAACAGAAAAGGAAAATTATAAATGGTGAATTAAAATATGGTATGAGGGAAAAGTGATGACCTTGTCCATCAAAATGATAGCCAACTAAAAAGATTAATGCAAGTGTGTTTATTTGCCTTTATGGCTTCAAACTTCACTTTTCGTTCATGTCCACTCTGCTCTCCGTGATGACAGCCGGTAGCAATTGCAAAATCCTCATTAAAAGGGGACGGTCCACGCCACTTATGTGCCTGATATCTCTTGCACACGCAGACATACCAGATCAATAGCAGCATGCCCACTAATTACACATGCAATTCTTTAGTTTGCACATGCAATTTAGCACTTGTTATTTTGGATCTTAAGAGATCAGGCCCCAAGGCTCTTAAACATTTCCTTTTTACTCTTGTGCTTTTGAGTTCATATGTTTTCTCACAGCAGTGTGTCCTGCAGCATGGACTGCGGTGTCTTTGTATATTAAGAGCAAAGCAGAATTAATAGGTCTTTCAGTTTGTTTGAACTACAGTGAACTGCAGCTGTACAAATAAGTCTGGCTGTTGAAGTTTGTGATAGGCAATTTAAAGAACTCATTATTTTGATGTAATCTAAACCAGAAAGCTCTTGTTCTCCATTTTCGATTTAATGAAGCGAGAGCGCAGGGAGCTGATGAAATCTCCTTCCTGCCAGGTGCTTTGATGATTTTTAAGCGAAGTGACCGGAAAGAGTTCAAGAGAATATGCACGACACGGTGTAATTGCCCTTTGAGTTCAGTCAGACATCCAGACTGTGTGTTCAGTAATAAAAACAGAGTCAAGACACCAGAGGAATCACACAGGGGCACAGCATGGACTGAAAATGTCAAGACAGTTTAAATGCCAGGTTCAGAAAAAGATCCCCAAGTCCAGATTGAGTGCTTTTTACATGATAATACATCTCCTATTACATGCTATTATATTGTAGGTCTAGAACATCATGGATGAAAGACATTCTTAAAGGGTTATTATATATTCAATGTAGTTAGGGAAAGTAATTTCATGTTAAAAGACTTGGGTTTAACTTTTCAGCCAGTATTTCTCTCCTTTTTCTTCACATTCAGTTTGGTATGAAAAGCAGAAAACCAATGGCTAACAAAAGTCCATAAGTGCTAAATAGCCCACTTTACAACAATGAATTCATATTTAAGAGTTATTTCTGCTATATTAATGTAACAAGTGTATCATTATTTTGTTCCCACAGTCATTGATGGTTTGAAAAGGAAAAAAACAGGAAAATCTATTATGACCCAAATCAAGTGCTTTCATACCTAAGATGAGACATCATGACAAATCGTTTTACTACACTGAAACAAAAAATGGAGAGACTTTTCTGTTCTCATTTTACAATAATAAGAAGAAACTTTTCTTTGCTACTCTGTCACAAATATAACTTTGCTGATTAAACCAGTCATTGTGACAGCAGCAGTTTCACTGACACTTTCAAAATTCACCTTACACCAGGACAAGATGATACCTAAAGCACATTATCAGGAAAGATGAAGATTTTTGCAGCAGCTGCTCAGCAGCTTTGATAGGGTGACCATATTCTGAAAACCCCAAATGAGGACCCTCGGCAGCATGTGTTGCTTTGTACTTGTCTCACCAGCAGGGAAGTTACCCAGACAGTTAAACAGAGACTTCAGTAAATCCAGTGGAAGCAAGGACTTGTATTTGGATGCTTTACTAAACCATGGCGTGAAACTTTTTAAAAAATATTAAAAAATATACATATCACAGGTAAGTATGAGAGGTGGTGACACAGATGAGTAAAGCATACAGTACTGTACTGTATAAACGGATAGGTAAGTAAATAGGTAAACTGTAAGCAAGGAGAAGATACTGTAGCACAAGGTAAGTATATTCTGTAAATACAAAACATAAAAATATTCTCTTAATCACAGACAATGAAAGCAGGTAGAAACATAAGGGGCGCACCTGTCCTGCACCTACTCCGTGCCAAATGGGTGTGTCCGCGGTAATTGCAATTTTCATGCACAGTGCAACACGCCTCTGTGCCTCCCGCTGGCACAAATAGCAAAGAGGGAGAAGAGAAGGCGTGAGTGGGTTCAACACAGCCAAGTGTAATCTTCATCGATCAAATGAACGCCTCTTGCCTTTAAATGAGCTGCGGGTGAGGCGCAGTGATAATTTCACCTCATCATGGATGAAGACAGCAGCAGCAGCTCCAGGCAGCCAAGCTCACAGTACCAAAGTATGTGGTAATGTGAACAGACCTCCATGGGCTGATAATGCAAAAACAGCCTGGGAGGAAGTTACTAATATTGTCCATAAAACCATCTTGGTGCAGCCAATCTACCAAATTGCCAAATTGATTGCGTATGGTGGTGCGCCGGACGAAATTACCCCCACATCCCACATGCGCCACATTCACCACCCTGCGTTGTGCCAGGACATTAGAGCCAAAGGTGTAAATATGCATGAAAATACAGTTGCACAGAGGACCATGTACATGCCAAACTGAGTTAGCAACAAAGCCTAAAAGTTGGTTGGACTTCATAAATAATGCACTTTAAGCATCCATATAATGCATGAACATGTATACTTACAGACATTACACCTTAAAGCTATGGTCTACGATTTGGAAGCTTGGTACATCTTAATAACACCGTTATAAGGCCGTTATGGTCCTATGGTCCGATCTACGCAATATAAAGACCAAAAAGAATGAAAAAAATCCATTGAGTATATCCGCTGCAAAGCAGCATGATAGTTGACCAATCCGAACTGCCGGGAACGGCGGTTCGGATTGGGTCGTGAGGCCATCCAATCCCCTGTCTCCTCTGCTCCGCACCTTCTTGACCATGGTCCCGCCTCCTCCCCACTGCCTCCCTCATGTACCGGTGAGTGACTAGCAGCACAGCTAGCTGCTGGAGAGGAGCAGCACCGTAACTGGGAGGTCGCTTCTGTTATCCTCCACAACAGAGGGAAGGAAACGTAAAAGTTTCGAGGAAAAGGCTGAAGTAAGGAAGAAATATGAGCAATACAGGTCCCAACAGAGACTTAACATTGGAGAATTGTACGGTGGAAAAGCTGCAGAATGATCTGGGACTGAACACTGTGCCGGCTGCCGAATGGCCAGTGGCCGGCGGCCGGTGCAGCACTGGCTGGCCAGCAGCACTGGCCGACGGCTGCCGAACGGCCGCAGCACCAGCCGTTCTTGTATACTCCAGAACATCCAGATGACCAGCCCGCCCCTGGTTGAACAGGTAATAGCTTTGTTTACTACAGTGGGAGATGTCTGCTGAATAAGTCTGGCTAGTCTGTGCCTATACTGGCTAATGACTGAACGTTGTTGGTCGGAGCGGGTAGGCTCTGTCAGTAGATTATAGCATAAGTTAGCCACGCATTGTTAGCATTGTAAACTGAGCTGGTGAAGACACGCCGAGAAAGGCAAATCCTCACCCACAATCAGCTCTGCTATGATCGGACAGTGGCGACGCCAGACCCGCTTCGTCGCCGGTCCAATTGAAATGGCTACCGCTGTGTGTTACAAGGGGGATGACTGTTGTGTTTGTTACTTTCAGCTATGAGAAATCTCATTGTTGTTGCTGCTGATATTTGCTGCCGGCTTATTGCTCTGCCAGAGGGGGTGTGTTGTTACAAGGCGACATGAGCTGGGGGGCGGGATCTTGGAACACGGGGAGGGGTGAGTGAAGGGGGGGCAGGCTGCGTTTTTCAAGTCTGTCTCAACAGCCAAACTGGTTTTCAGATCGTAGACCCTGGCTTTAATAAACTTTTGACAAGGATGGAGATGGATAAAACACACACATAAAATGTCTTGTCTGCAGCACATGTCACAACTTCCTGTCCAGACCAGAAATGATGTTAGATTACAATCAAACTGTCACGAGGGGGCTCCAAACAACAAACCAAAGAATACACAGTAGCATTAATGGTCCTGCGGCCTGATGCATGCAGCATGCACGTTGAACATTTTGACAGGTAAGTCCATTGGAGAAATGACAGTGATCCCGTGCAGACATTTGCTATAAATATTATTTCTAGGAATATAAATAGCCTTTTTGCGTTTTTTGTCAATTGTGTCAGAAATCCCTTTGAGTAAGTTATTTTGCACCATTATTCAAATAAAAAACAAAACATTCTAGCCAGTATTCGTCATTTTTTAGATGTAAACGCTTAAAGCAGTGTGTAATTCATGGTGGCTAAAAAGGCCAAAATGGCATACAACGGCTCGATGTATTTCAATCAGGGAAAAACATGTACAGAGCAGAAACACGCAGCAAGTTAGGAACAAAACAAAGCCCAAAACAATCCAAACAAACGCCTGCAAGAAATGCAGAAAAAAAACAAGTACACCGACAGAGGTGCTTCCCGTCTGGAGAAGGCTTTGAAGGAGAGAGAATATGTGGCTGCAGCCGTGCCAGCTGCCTTTCGTTTTAGTGTAGTTAAACCAGCTGCTCCACCATTTTAAATGAGCCCTGTTGCAAGCTTTATGGTAATACATGGAAACGTATGAGAGTCAGCACCAAGATACTAAACATGTATCAACTTCCAGCTTTCAAAAGAATAAAAAAGTGATGTTATACGGTCCTGAGCTCATATAAAGATTAATTAATATAAAATATGTTAAGTAGGCTATTCAAAGGGAATAAAAGAGTTGTACATATGGTCTTAAAACATTTACCTTTAACATGATAGTCTATCATGGACTGGTCCCCCCCTTCTAACAAAGCTGAGAAGTGCTGTTGGCCAAGACGTTGTTCCATGACCCTACCCCCCATCGTATGTGCTCGTCTTGGAGTCTTTTAGCTTGAAATTGTCTTATCATGTTGCTCATATGTTTGTAGACAACTGTGATTGTAATTACAGGACACACCTCAGTTTAACATGTCCCTATGGTCAAATAATTTTCAGTCTTTTTTAGGGGCACCAATATTTTTAATCAGGCCAAGTTCATCATTTTGTTTTTTCAAATGATTCTGTTAAACCACAATTCAAAAGCAATGCCTGATTTTCATTTGTTAATTTTCAGTGACCATTGTGGGTGTTTCTTCCTTTAAAGAAAGGGTACTAACAATTTTGCACATGTGCGTATATCACTGGGCAGCTCCACTTCCCAGCTTTCACAGTCTGTTGGAATTATTTCAGTTGTGTGGATGGCGGAAGAGTTCTGGTAGTTTGAATCATGCGTTTCTTTTTTAGTCACCAGTGACAGCTTGGTCTGTAGAACGAGCTGAGCAAAACCCAGACATTTTAGGGAAATTAAAAAAAACCTCCAGACATAATTTTATAATCATAAAGAAGAACATGTCTGGGCAAAAGAGGATTCATGGTCACCCTCCCTTTGAGCTGTGCTGAGCTTTTCTCTCAGTCCAAATCACTGAATTGAATGAGCTAACTGAGGACCTGCACACCTGCTTATGTATGGACATGATGTGACGTGTTAGTATCTCTGAGTAATTAGTTAAAACCTGAGACAGAATTTGAGCAAAGCATATAGGTAAATAGAAAATACTTTATTCAATAATTGCAGTTTTGGTTCAGAAAGAATAGAACAGTTACTGCACATTTTTTCTCCATTCATTCTCATACCTACCTGCTTGTTTGCATGAGGTATGCTATGTACAAAGTCAAAGCACATGAAAGGAGTAGCTGAGACAGGAGCGGCACTTACACAGACAGCTAGGTCGCATCTTTGGTGAAACCATAGCAGTACTTACTGGAAAGAAACTAAAGTATCAGTCTCCTTATGCTGGTATTGATCAATATCAATACTCTTGTGGTATCAATATGGTTGATATTTGGATCAATCTGCCAACAACTGATGTGCAAGCAAGAAATTGACGTGCAGGCAGGAAACATTTAGACACCAGACGACAATCGGCTGCTCCTAATTCAGGGTCATTTTCCAGGAGAAATTTTGAATAAATGAAAAAAAAAAGTTCATTTGGGAAAAGGCTGCATTGCACCATTAATTGTAAACATATGTTATTTGGTTACACTTTCTCCTTAGCATGGGTTTTGTCATCTATCTTTGATAGGGGACAGTATAGAAAACCTGCGCTTGGAGTCCATAAAAGTCTAAATATACTGTATCAGCATGCATAAAATAGGACAACAGTTCAGCAAATATGTTCACACAATGACACTTCTCTTGCAATTACATCAGCTTTTAGGCAAATTATCAAGTAAGGAAACATTATTAACCACTTAAATATCACCTCACACACCTTCTGGAGGAGGAAACCTGGACAACAGAAACATTCAGTTTGTTTCTGTAACAATATAAAAGGAGAGGAAGTGAAAATACACCTTCATAGAAACAGTGATTACCTGATTTTATTAGCTCAGGAGGATATGAGAAAAAGTAATAAATGTAGCAATAAACTGAAACGTGTGTAAAGTTTTAGCTCTAAAATTTGTATCAATTTCCATCAAATTAAGCTTCACATGTTCAGTTTTGTAACCAGCATACCTGCCTTCAGATTTATAAACTCTGTTCCCACATTTACAATTACTGTGTATTAGGTAACACTCTTAGTTTAAAAGTCACAAAAACTATGGATGTCTGCTAAAATATTGATGTCTGTTGTTTGAGCAACACTGGATGCCACAGTGATGTTTATGACTTAAGTTTGCCACGAATGTTCTCTGACGCATACAGCAGGCATATGTACACAGGAGGGCAGAGAGAACCTGGAAGTAGTTTTCCTGCTTTTGTGTACTCAAGGTTCATGAAAAGAACATATTAAATATTGAAATTAGCCTCAATCATGTGGCCTGTTATTCCACGTGTTTTTTTTAATCTGAGCCTGATATCAAAATGACAAAAACAAGGCATTATTTTTCTTTTTTAGTTTTAGATTTAACAAGTGAAAAACCCCGAGAGGGCAGACCTCTGCCAAGCAGTTCAGCAGTCGCTTTTCTGCTCCGATTGGACAGCTGACTCCGTCTGCCCATGTGGAGAAATCCTCCACAGTAACAGACTTGAAAAAATTCCCATGTTGACGTTCAGGCGGCAAAACCCTTACAGCAGCTGAGGAGAAATAACTGGGTTTTGTCATTATAAACTTCAATGTTATTTTCAATGTCAATCTGGATTGTATCAGCACCAAAATGTAATGGCTTCTTCCTTGGACCAGACCACATGTCTAGTTAAAGTCTCATGTACATCCATCCAGTATTTTTATGTAGCCCTGCTGACAGACAAACAGACAGACCCTGGTGAAAACATAACCTCACTGGCGGATGTAAAAATGATGTCATGTTTTTCATTTCCTTTTTTTTGTTTGTTTTTTTTAATGTATTTTTTGGGCATTTTGTGCCTTTATTGAAAGGAGAGAGACAGTAGATAGGCTTGTGAAAGGGGGCAAGAGAGTAAGGGAAGACACTGCTAACCACTCCACCAAACCAGCACCCCCCATTACCTGTTTTTTGATACTCAATTTAAAATGTAATAAAAAGAGTTCACACAGAATAGTAATGCATGGAGTGAGTCACATTGCACAGAACAGTTAAAAAAGAAATGTTATTAATCAGTATTTATTCTTCTTAGTTTTTCTTACAGTATAAATATAATAGGTACAGACTGACAATTGATTGACGCTGCCTTGTATAAAATACAGCAGTATGCACAGATGAGATGGCTCATTAGTGATCTGTTACTGATAAAAAGCTCAGAAATACATTTTTATGATTTATATTATTGCTTTTAATCAAGAGCTGTTAATAGCCACTTAAAGCCACACTATTGGTGCGTTCTAGTTGTAGTTGGAAGTTGGAATTTCTGAGTTCCGAGTAGGAAACTGCAACTGGAACGCCCCCCGAGGTCCGAATTTCCTACTGGGAACTCGAGGGAACCTCGCCACCCCCGAGTTTAGGATCGAAGATGGATGCCCCCAGTGTGAACAGTTATTTAGCTCCTGTAATAATCAGTTTATTTTCACTTCTGACTGGGGTGTGTCGCTCTAGATCAGCTGTATACATAGTATTGCTAGACTTATATTTACAAAAATGCTGCCATAGTGATAATCACATTCTTCATGTGATATTTGTGAACAACAATGTAGGGTGTGCTAATGACAGCTAACAATAGCCTGGTAGATCGGCATGTTTTTTTCCCGACTTTTTTTTTCAACTGGAGCACCGATAAGTCGAAGATGACGTCACTCCCAGTTCCCAGTTCCGAGGTTAATGGAACGCAGCCTATGTAAGATTCCAGTTTTCAGCTCTCTACTGGCCTCTATGGCCGTTGATTGTAAAGGCGCTGTTGTACACAAACGTGCATTTGTTGACAAACGCAGGAAGGAGAAGTGAGCAGACAGTCTGAGGTCCCTATTTTCAAAATAAGTGCAAATTTACTTTAAACTAAATTCTGTTCATTCAATGTGTTTTAAAAATTCAAAAACTACTGTATACTCTTCTTTTCCCAATGTTTAGCAACAAGAAATCCAAAAAGTGACTTGCACACAATCAAAGTAGAGAGGGAATACTGATACATGACAGACCTTCAGAGCAAAACCCTTTAGTCGGTGCTGTCAGCCACTAAGGCCGGCCAAAAACTAGACCCACCTGCTGTGATGCTCCCCCCAAGATGGGGTTCTTTCAGGTGCTCTGCTTCCTGTATTTATTGTAGGGTAGATAGCTTATAATGACACTACCACAAAGCTACTGGAAAATATAATCAAGCTACTCCAATGATGCTGTTAGTGACATTTCCCATCAAGTTTGTTCAAACCCCCATCTGTCCATCTGGTTGTCACTATTATATGCCACTGTGACCTGAACAAGTCAATGGTTGTTATTTACGCCATGACATCTTCTTAGATTCTTCCGAGTGAGCCTTTACAGAGTAGACCTCCATCCAGAGCTTCTCTCTGAAAATATCCTGCTCATTACAGCCAGAGAAATGCCAACGAATACATCCCTCGGCCAGGCTTTCTGTCCATTATCTCAGTAAAACCAGTTTCCAGCTTTCAATCAATGCCTTATTTCCTCCGCTCTGTGTAATGACAGGCTCTTTGCCATTAAAAGTCTTTGTCATCAAGAGTCATTTTGGCTGTCATTTACAGGAGTTGTGTCAGAGAGGCACAGTGACATTCTTACAGGGACTTGTGCAGCAGCCTCCAGATATTTGAGATTGATTTCCCTCCATGCTTGAATCCAATGTGACATGGATTAGTAAAAAATGCATGTTGAAACTCAAAGAACAGTCATTAGCCCAATTGGTACTGTTTCAAGTAGCGAAATGTACACCCTGTGACGTTTCACCTTTACCGTGAACGTCTTGACCCCCTTTGTTCTGTCTTCAGATGTAACAGAGGGGTGATACTGGAGAGAAGGAAGCAAGAGGACTCAGCAGGAGACAGGAATGCTGTGAGTGAGCTTCTCTGCTTGTGTAGGAATGAGGAGACACATACTGTGTTGCACACATCCGTTCTCATATTACACTGATATTGTGGCTTAACATAATGTGAATTCTTTTGGTGTAAATTTTGTGGAAATTTGTTGCAGGGCTTTTACTTAAAGACACTGTGAAATGGGCTACAAGGACAAACACAGTAGAGAAGAGAGGACTCAGCCTCTTGACCCAAAACAAAATGATTAATCACATTTATATCTTAATTAACGCTGTCATCTAATGGCCTTGATTCATATATCAGATATTCACTGTTACAAAAGTGTCTAAACCATAAAACTGGATCCATAATTTGCTATGGCTTATTTTATGAACCATTAGATCCTTTTTATAGTGACGACAAATCCAAATTCTTGCCATCTAATCCAGCTGTCAGCCTTAGATAAATCTTCTATTTCAGTTAAGTATTCAATCATGTTACCTGCTTAATTTTAAATTAGTCTTTCCTATACTACTCATTGTAAAAATATCAATAATCCCATTATTGTAACTGTTTGTTTCCTCTTTTGAGTGTTCACATATCAGAGGATTCAAGTATTTACATCCAAGACTGATTTATTATCTGCTGTGTGGAGGCTGGTGCCCCAAATATAACAAGTGCTTGAAATTTGTTTTTTCTGCATTTTTGTATCAGATGTGGCAATTTGCAAGCTTCAGTCTGGTTGTTTCTGAGAACATGTCGAAAATAAATGTATTAGTTTTAGACAAATGGTATGCATCACTGATGTTCATAAAGCAAACATTTGTGAGCAGACATCCTTCCAGCTGCATTCATACATGTGAAGATATCAGTAAATGTCAGAGTAAATAACAGAAGCTGTATAGTCAATGCCAAACTATACACACACGCTCACTTTGACATTTATCAGTCTCTGAAGAGATCTATAAGAGCCACAAGACTGTTTGAATACCGTGACCATTGATTGTGTTTAGGCGTGCAACAATAATCACATGGAGAAAAGAGGATGTGGACAAAAGCCACAGCAGAGAGAAATCCAGGAAGCATCATTGTACTCTGCTGAATCTGTACCGTATAAATTCCCTGGTGTATAGTTGGTATAGGAGGATGGAGCTCCACTGCAGTGTGCCAGTAAATAAACTGTGAAAAGGTGAAGATCTCTCTCTCTTGACTCCAGCTCGATCCTTTCATGATCTTCTAATTGGTGTTTTCAAAGTTATCATGCATGTTCAAGGTCTTTGTTTTATCCATCACAGGTTTCTAAACTTTGTGAGCTGTGGACCTAAATGAGAGGTCTTTTCTCTCATGAGACATACAATACCATAATCCATCTCTTTCTGTATAGTTCTTTGTGCTCTGGTTACTTCCCTTGTCTATAGAATTAAAAGAAATCAGACTTTACCCATCTCCACAAGACACCAATGTGATAGAAATACAAGGTACTTGTTGCATAATGAAAGAATCAGCATTCATTACTATCTATACATTTTTGAGTTACCTAATCAACTGCATGGCTCTGTTGTAAATGGTAAATGGACTTGAGCTTATATAGCGCTTTTCTAGTCTTTGACTACTCAAAGCTGCTTTACACTGCAGGTCACACCTACCCATTCACACTCATTCGCTCTCACATTCACTTCACTGATGGTTCTGAATTACTATGTTAGTTATCCATCAGTATCTCCAACCCATTTACGCTCTTTCATGCCCATTTACACACCACTGATGCGGCAGTGGGAGCAATTTGGGATTAATTATCTTGCTCAAGGGCACATCACCATGTGTTGCCCGGAACTGGGCTTGAACCTGCAACCTTTCGATTACTGACCAAGTGCATTATCCCACTGCACCACCGACGCCTTTTGTTGCCATAGTTTACATGCAAGATCCATGTAGTGACAATGCTAGTACAATGCTACTATCTTCTCTACCACACAGCCTTTTGCAGGCCCTGTACCTCCTCTTATTAGACTGATGAACAGGAAGTGGCAGATCATCAGCTGGGGGCTTCCTGTCTTAGCTGCTTCTTTCAATTACACCTCTAAGAAGCTGGCCAAAGCAAACTGGCATCCAAGAGCCACCCTTCACTATGCTTGTGCAAATGTCTGCTTTATTTTATCTGCCACCTCTGCAACCTCTAGGCAGTGACACAATGATACTACCCTCCCTAATCTGGGGTGCAGCCATTGATAGAAACTTGGCTTCACCATCCTTTATACCCCACAGGTCTCTCCAACTAAATTTTCTCTACCTTATACCCTCCCATTTCACCCACTGCCCCAGCTCAGCATGACCAACCATCTTCTGACTTCCTCTTGTCCTCATTTTTTCAGGCGTGTGCCAAAAATAATCAGATTTATAAAACCGTGCGTGCGCACACTTCCAAGCACTTTTCCCTTTATAAATCACAGTCCACTTAGAAAGTCGCGCAGCTGGATTCACCTCATATTATGCCCTCTACACACCCACATGTTACCATGAATGGTCAATGCAAAGTGCCTCATGAATGTTTTTGCACCGTCAGCCTACAGTCTATCGTCTGCCAAAACTAAAGAAGATGAAAAAGGTGTATGTCAGGATCAAGCAATGCTGAGTTGCAGACTGTCATTTGCACCGCTTAAATTTGGGGAAGCGGACATTTCTGCAAACCGCCTTTTAAGGTTGCCTGTTCACCTACAGTGTAAGGAAACCTGATGATCGACTGGTCATGTTTATAATGTCATCCAAAATGTCTGGCATTATTATGGCTGCAGTATCCCAGACCTAAGGACAGAATTTAACTCTATACTCATACTCAAAAGGGGCTTTACACAGAGAATCTAACATTATATATTCTTAATCATATCAAACACATACCTAAATGGTAAATGAACTTGAGCTTATATAACACTTTTCTAGTCTTTTGACTTCTCAAAGCTGCTTCACACCGCAGGTCACACTTACCCATTCACACCCTCTCACATTCACTTCACTGATGGTTCAGAGTTTCTATGTTGGTTTGTCGTCAGTTTCTCTAACACATTCACGCCTTTTCATGCTACTTTCTAATGTAAAAAAAGCAAAACAAAAACATTTTTTCATGTTTTTTTAGTAAACCTATGGGGAAATGTGACCTGTACAGTTTGTACTGTAACACACACTTAGACATCTTAAACCTCTCTGTCTCTTTTTAAATTTTGTATTCTATTTCTGTGTTGCAAGAATTACACAGCAGTGGCCTCTACCATTGTCAGGCTGTGGTACACTCAAAGTCTAAAATATGCCCTGTTATTGTGAAACCATGAAAATCTATTTGAAAAGACTTAAAGTCTGCATTTGTTCAACAATGAAAACTTTGAATAATTTGATTTAAAGTTTGCATTGAGATGTAATGGTAAGAGCAGGTCAAATTTATAAAACCATTATTGAGTACTCAGTTCTGACACTCAAGAAACTAAAAAAATGGAGAACTTTCTCTAGTATTGGACATTGGAGCAATACTTGACCAGGATTTTTTTTATGTTTTTACTAATGACTTGAAGTTTGCTACTTTGTCTGACACTGGAGACATCAAACAAGTTAGCAAGCAAAGTCAGGAAATTAGTCCCAGTTACCTGGATCTGCGACCTTGAAAACATGATCAGTTCATTCCTGAGTCATTCTCAATAAAAAGTTGAATTATTAAGATACATTCATTCATTCATTTCTTTTATTTAATCTTGAAATTTCATTGAGAGCGTGCTCTCATTTCCAATGGTGTCGAGAGTACAAAAAACAGTAATTCAATCAATCAGTCTTTATTTGTATAGCGCCAATTCATAACAAGTGTTATCTCAAGATACTTTACATTAGAGCATAAAGCTCTTCATGTTATGGATACACATATATGCATAGATACATATAAAGATACACATATACAAATATATACATCCAACATGAATCCATATAGCCGATCATGAATCCCTCCATCATGGCATACAATAAGCTTTAATTTTAAAAAAAAGCCTCTAAAGCATGTGTAAAATAGAGGAAGAGCACCATTAAATAATTGTTAAATGTCTCAGCAGGCAGTGCTTAAAAATTAAAATTATCCAAATTTAGACTGTGTATCTGTTTTTTGTCATAGTCCATTAGACACTCTGTGAACTTTGTACGTTTCTGCTCATCCAGGTCACTGTCTCTGTGAATAATCTCTTTCCCCCAAAAAAGCTCCTCAAAATCATTTTACTGTCAACAAAACCTGCGTAGGCAGACTGTAACACAGACAAAATGCTCTTCTTTTTCAACACGTCTATAATGAGTGGTGTTCACTGTGACATTACTCTGTCATTATTCCAGTGACAGAGTTATGAGGGTCATGGAGACCTGAAAACATGATACTCTACAAACGTACTGTTCATGAATTTGCTAAAAGCTTTGTCCTCTTATGATGAAATGGCACTTTATAAACCTGGAATATTTAATAGCATGATCTTAATATTTCTATTTCTATGGATGCTCTGTCAGATTGAAATGGCAGCATTTTATATAGAAGATATACACAAACAGGGTAAAGGCACGTTTTACAAAAAAGATCAATTTCAGGACACATTCAAACACAACTGTAAACCAATGGGTACATTTTTGTGCTACATAGTTTCTATGATATCTTGACGCTGTAAACATCAGATCAACTTTTTTTTTTTTTAAATGTAACAGGGAAACAAGTACATTGTGTGCATGATGATTAAACAGGATTTCTCAATTAAAACTTAACTGGGCCCAATTTGGGAAAAATTCCCCTCAGAAGGTCCTCAGCTTGAAAATGTCTAAAAACTCAGTCAAATATATGTGACTGCGCCAGTAATAACACTCGGAGAGCGCAGACCTCCGCCACAGTTCACTATCTCCCAATGATAAAGAATCCTTTGAACAATTCCTGGATCCAGACGCTGATCCGGATCAACACCAAAATTGAATCACTTCTTCCTTTTCCCATGCTGAACATTTCATGAAAATTTACTTAAGATTACTTTTTGAGTTATTTTGTTCACAGACAGACGGACAGACAGACAGACAAACTCTCCCGAAAACATAACCTCCTTGGCGGAGGTAATAATAATAACTAGAAAAGCACTCGGAGAGCGCAGACCTCCGCCAGCACCACAGTCCTCTCCCATACTGTGATTTTCACCATAAATATCAGTCCTACCTTTATTTCATGTAAATATTTTGATTCCTTGACCATAAATACATACCATTAGCAATTGGATTCATAATGATATGTATTTTAGTTCAGTAGTTATTCATGGCAATCGCCTTTTTCGTCATACAGTGATCCTGATCAACACCAAAATTGAATCACTTCTTCCTTTTCCCATGCTGAACATTTCCTGAAAATTTCATCAAAATCCATCCATAACTTTTTGAGTGATTTTGTTCATAGACAGACAGACCATCTCTTCCGAAAACATAACCTCCTTGGTGGAGGTAATGACCTCCACCCCATTTATGTTTTTGCAGTTATTCTCTCTTTTTTTTTTCTGTAAGTTTGTGAACTGCAAAACTGGAAAAGTGTATTTTGATCATTTATTCAGGGAATGCACATGGCACAGGGTAACTAGATTTTGGTGGTGATCTGATTTCAGGTGAGGACAGAAATATTTTAAAGGATTTATTAATAGATAGGGCAGTTTTCAACATTTCTTTAAGAACTCATTAAGTTCTCCATTGACAACATTTTGACAATTACATTTACAGGTAAGTTTTTTGTCATGCACAGAAAGACACATTTTGGAAATGATTGGAATCCAGATGCAGATCCAGTAATGTCTTCCAGGATTGTTAACATTAGACATTGAACAGTTTTCCTAATGTTTGACAGTCACTCTCCAATATTGAATATGCCTTGATGAAGATTTGTGCTTTTGGAGGACCTCCTTTGAACAATTTGAACTGAACATTATGAGTTTTCATATCCCTAGTCTAGTTTTATCTTCGTGTCTCTCTGATTTGCAGTTGCTTCAAAGGGAAAATTATCCATCAAAACTTGCCTAACCTAGTAACAGTGACAAAGGAGAGTAGAGATTGATTACAGATCACTTTCTTTGTAGGGCAAGGCTTGTTGTGTAATATTTTACAGCAGAGCTTGCCAACCTTTCTGGGCCTGAGCTATCCTGAGTTGAGAGCATTACAGAGTGCTACCCATTTGATTTGATGTTTTTGTCTGATATAAATTTGAATAGTTCACCACTAGTAAAATATGATATTATGCATTTAGGAGGCTGCATGCAAAACTAAATTTTAGCTTTTTACTTTAAAAGATGACAATTTTTACCCATGATGAAGAATTTTATACCTCATACATCTCTAGTGATTTAACTGCTATATAACTTAAAGGTGTAGTCAGCGATCTTTAATCTTCTAATCTAATGCACTATTTGTCCAAATCACCGTATTTCTCCTCTCCATCCACAAGATGTCACCACTGACAGCATGTTGAAAAAAAAGTCTGGTTTCAATACACAGCCTTGGCTCTGAATTTCAGCAGGTAAATACTGTGGCTCAGGCTGAGTCACCAAAACAGGGTACACCCCCCACATCCAGGGGGCACAGATCAGAAAGAGGGGTGAGTAGTAGGTTGCGTAGCGTGCGCAGTTTGCGTAAGAGAGAGATACAATAGGAGCAGTAGCAATGGCTGAAAAACAGCCCAAAAGAAAAAGATCAGAAGAGTGAAAAGTGAAAAAGGAGGGCTATGACCATGAAAGAGCGAAGACCCGGGTCAACATTGGTGTTGCTTTCCGACAGTGGAGGGAACTCCGCGAATTGAAATACATGAACATGGATGCAGATATCGCCGTCTTCGTGCTAGATAGGTAAGCAACATTAGCTTTGTGGTGCTTCACATAACAGTAACAGCCGTCGGACATTCATCTTATTGTCTAATCTGCCAAAATGTACTGTTGTTCTGATCTTATCAAAACTGTCAGTCGAGTTGTCTGATGAGTCGGGGTTACCTTAGCTACGCTGGTCAGCTACGCAGTTTCTACAGCCGTTTCCATGACGATGCACGTCCATCAGCTTTCAGGGGTGAAGCCAGGGGTGAAGCTAGGGGTGAGGTATGAAGGGAGAGATGGGTCTAAATTCGTTTATCAACAACCTCTCCACTCGTTTTCTCCCACATCTCTGACTACACATTTAACTGATCTGCACGGCAGTTTTTTTATGTTTTGTTTTTTTACATATGAGACTGGAACAGCTCCAGCTAGCAGCAGTGGTGATAAAGGTGTAGGGTAAGCACGCCAAAGAAAACTTTTCATTACAGGCTAAGTTCAAAGAATAAGGGAAGTCTGAAATGTAGCTCATGCCAAATTGTTTGGTTTTTGTATTGAAGAAGGTATGATTTATTTGCAAAACATAATAGAAATTAATTTCAAAAGGGGATTATTTTTCAGGCTGTGGTGTGAACTTGTGCTTTCTTTAGGATGTTCCTGTGGGCACCTCAGAGGCTCCTTTAGGGCAACCAGGTGTCCATGGGAACCCTGTTGGCTACCCCTGTTTTACAGTATTCTAATAACAGAGACATAGTGGTGTGCGATATGACGATATTAAATCGTTAAGGATTATAAGGTGGGGATGATCTCACAAAGCAGAAAGATCGTCAAATCATCTCTGTGGGCGCAGAGACTTTGACGTGCACCCAACAAACCAATCGTAGCACATTACGTGCAGTGCATGGTGGGATCTCCTGTTTGGTTATGTAGAGTGAAGCCATGGTGGAAAGAGAAAAGGAGATAAAAGCTTGAAGATGTCTGAACAAAAAATCTGCTCTAAAGCAGCTGTATTATTCACTCAGATTTTGGACACTGCTGTGAGATAACATTTGTTCTAAACTGTTGCACGTTAAGAGATAACCAGTTACCTAAGTTTGCATTTATATTTGACCCTTTTCAATAAGCTTTTTGGTAGGGTTTTACATTTTATATATGTTAAACATAGGGAAAAATGGTCAAACATGCATATTAGTCTAGAAAAATCTATGTAAAAAAAAAAATCTTGATGAAATCGTAATTGTGATTTTATTTTATAAAAATCGTGATATGATATTTTTGCAATATCGCCCACCCCTACAGAGAAAATGTGTCCCCTGTCAGTGAGAGTCAAATAAGGTGTCTCTTATGGTGAACAAAGTTGCAGGGAAAAGCATGATACTCTCAGCCTAGGTTAGCTTCAGCATTGCAGGATAAATACTTTTTTCTGAGGGAATGATGGACCAGTTTTTTCACCTGTTCAGTTGTTGATTTGATATCATTACCCACAACAGCTACATCATTTTTAAATAGGAATCCTAAATTAGTGTAGACTGTTAAGGATGCCATGTGCATAATACATTATCTGAATAAACATTTGATAAATTTCCAGTGGGATTATTCACACTATTCTTCAATTACTGCTGGAATTATCATGTTGTAGTGGGAGGCAGAGGGTGATTCTTTTCCTTCAGGGTGATTTGCTCCAAGCTTCTTTTACATGAAATAGAGTTAGCAGCTTTAAAAATGTGCCCTCTTTCTTTTGGAGCTCTGACAGAGACTCGGCTGGCCCTGACTTAGCTGTGGAGACATCACGCTTCAGACCGCCAGACTATTGTAAACATGACACTCTGTCAGAGATATGCAGTCTGGTTTTTGTTTGATTAATTGGATTTGCAGTCCGAGTGTGTGGGGGGACAAGGCGACAGAAGGAAGCTAATACCAGGCAAACATGCTCACATGGAATACTATATTTACAGTGTATTTACTGACACTGAGGACAATCATATTTTAAGTTCATGTCATCCAATATCTGCCAGAGGAGGACAGTTTTAAATTAGGCGAGTGGTAAATTAATCCAACACAAAAACTTGCTTCCCAGCACATACATCTTGTTATCCTAGTCCCCTCTAAAGCCTCCCAGTGCTGCTTCTCTGCCAGTCAATCAATTCTGCTGCATAGCAAAAAGTATTTACAGTTCATTAATGAGGCAGCTGGGGACGAGGATGCCGGGATGGAGAGCTCCCAGGACACGGCAGACGTTTGAAGGAGAACAAGCCGAGTGACAGAGCGACAAAATGTACATCTAAGAGAGGACATGTTCAGGAGGCGGGTAGGGGTGGTGGAGTGAGAATCGAGGGGGCTGAACCGAGCACAGAAATGTGGTTCATGCTTTTGGATACAAAAATGTCTTCATTATGCATGTGTCTGCAGGGAGACAGGCGCTGAGCGGTGTAGGAGACATGCATTAGCGTGCTGACCCTTGATAATTAGCAGCTGGGGTCCAAAGTCTGTCAGGAGTTTCTCTATTTCTGTGCTGTGACAGCCCTCCAGCAAGGAGCAGCGAGGAAGCTAATGGCACCTGAATAGAAATACCATTTTCAGTGTATCTCCAAGCGGCATGTAGTCGATAAGGAGTTGTCAGTCCGCCCCTTATAAGAAAAGCCAAACCTGTCAGAACCGATATGAGCCCTCATCGATTTAAATATCCCCTCTGTTTTCAGGCGGGCCAACAGCAGGGGGGATTAGGAGCGTGCTCGCTGCTATCGGAGCGGGGGATCTGGACACGCCATCAGTTATTCTGGAGTAATTTAATTTATCGGCTGACAAGCAGGCCCTATCAAGTCCTGGGAGGAGGAGGAGCAGGTGGGGGCGAGTGGCAGGTAGGGTGGTGGTATTGAGGGGGGTCACAGCAGATTAACAATCATAATTGACAAGTGGCCAAGTAACTAGTGCAGGGAGCCAAGCCCTGTGCTTGATGGAAGTCATTTATCAGCTGGTAAATGGAGGGGGCTGGCTGGCTGGAGATTGCCAAGGTTAGGCGAGGCAATTTAAGAACCTGAAACTCTTTGGTCCAGCACATCCAACACAGGGTCATGGTCGGATTTTCTTTTGGGGTAGGGGCAGAAAGGTGTGCACACCTATGAGATTCAATTCAAATTTGATTTCTACTTACGATATCTGCTTTTAAAAATCGTGGCAACATATAGATGAACTGATAAGTTTGATCTGAAAGGCCAGGGTTATTCTCTTCATCTGTGTGGAGAGCGGCACACAACCCTTGCATTGGTTTATATCAGGGTTAGGGCCACATGCAGCCCCCCTACCCACCTTATGTGGTAAACTTTGAGTCTCCAAAATATGCAGACAATTAAATGTTACAGAAGTTCATTGCATTCACTGGATGGAAACAAAATAATAGACACCTTATCTCATAATTATCTCATCAGGATCTCGTAATTATGAGAAAAGATAAAGAAATGGGAAATGTCTGTAAGTCCTCTCACAGTGGCAATGATGGCGCTACCACAGTTAATCTGCTATTTCCATCTTCCAAAATGAGGATGGTGTTAATATTATTATGTCAACACTGCGCTGGCATCTCAAGACTCAAATTGTTCAGGCGGAAAGCCCAGTTTGACGTGCAGGATGTCACTGTCTTTCTGCAGAAGCAGTTGAACCAACATGGGATGCTTCACGGATACAAATTCATGCATTTAAAATGCACCCATTCAGATTTGGTAGTGACTCAGAGAACTGTGCATCACCTCTTAAAATTACAAGATCCTGAAGCAGTACAGCTGAGGCAATGGCCATGCCAGCTTTTCTGTTGCCACGGTAAAAACATTACATGGCAAAATGTAAGAAAGTCGCTGTCGTTAATATAAAGAAAACTAAGTTTTAATTTACTTATAGACATACATGAATTAACCTTTTCGTGGTTGTGCAATCAGTGATTCAGAGTGAAGCAGTGACCCATGTGGCACCTTTCCTCAAGCTGTAATTACAAGAAAATTCTCATAGTTACAAGAGATTTTCTCATAATTATGAGATCCTGTGACTTCATAAGATGTCAAGGTTGCTGATAGGTGCTTTGGTATCATTGTTTTACTAAGAAGCCATGCTAATGTAACACATGCAGAATGTGGCTCTGCATTGTCTCACTGAAACTAGCAGAGATGTCCCTGAAAAAGACGTTGCTTGTATAGCAGCACATGTTGATCCAAAACCTGTGTACACTTTAAAGCATCAATGGTGCCTTCACAGATGTGCAAGTTGCCTATGCCATGCGCCCTGGATCTGGATGGTTCTTTGCTCTTCAGCCCAGTGGACATGATGTCCATGATTCAGGAAAATAATTAGAAATGTGGAGTCTTCAGACCACAGCATACTTTTCAAATATGTCTCAATCCACCTCAGATGAGCTTTGGCCCTGGAAAGGTGGTGGCATCTCTGGATGTTGTCGATGCACATGAAGATGTAGTGATGAACTGCCTTAACTGACAATGGTTTTCCTAGCTTTCCTAAGTGCACAGTCATTTTTCTGAATGATGAGAACGATGTTGGTTTTTAAAGCAGTGCCACCTGAAGGATCGAAGGGCACAGACATTCAGTGTTAGTTTGTGGCTTTGCCACTAACACACTGTCACAACCTGTCACTAAGGCCGTCACAACACAGACTACTCTGTACTATCTTATATATCATATTTGGATGATGTTATGGACTGCAAATGATAAAAATCACATTCCTTGCAAATATTTGTCAAGACAAGTTAAAAGCTCACACAGTGACCGAATATTTGCTAAAACAAGGAAGTTTATCAGTTTCAATGTTAAATATCTTGTCTTAGTAGTGTATTCAATTGAATATAGGTTAAAAATGATTTGCAAAGTATTGCATCTGTTTAACTTCCATTTCATATAACATCCCACTTCACTGGAATTGGGGTTTGTACAAAGAAAAATTTGCTGCATTGACATGTAAGGAAACCAACAAACTTGGGTTGCACCTTTGACCAATCACATTTCAAGGATGGAAAATGTAAACTTCATTAGGAGACTTACCCGTACTTTCTCAGAGGTCATGTTGGGGTCCAAGAACAAGGAAGTCCAGCTAAATGCTCAAATGTATCTGTAAGTGTTAACTTCTGCAATTATCCATCCTAGACACATCTGTCTTCCATGTCCAGCAGTACCATCTCCAACACATTGGTTTTATTCCTTGTAGCCTGCAAGAGTAAAACTTCAGGTGAACATGTTTGCAGAGATATTTCAGTTAACTATAGTACCCATCCTGCCATGACAGGTGTGTTATTACCTTTACAGTCGAGCCAAAACTCTGACAGAGAGTCGATATATTCAGTGATGCAGCTCCAGTGAACACGTCTGCACTTGGCCATCACAGGCAGCACATTGCTGGCACTTCATCTGCTCCACAGATTTGGACTGTCTTTTTGCTCAGTATGACTGCCCGTGGTTGACCTTTCATATTTTCTACCCACACAGAGACACACATTTTTGTCCCCTGCCCCCAAAATACCCACTATTGGATTGAGTTTTCTGTGTTCATCCAACTGCCACAGTCTGCAAAGGTGTTACACCTCCTGTTTATAGTAGTGGAGCTGAGCCCACACTGTACTGCAGAGAGAAGAGATGCAGAGTTGGCTGGGAAACTCTGGAAATGTCAAATGGTAGACCAGGGGCTTTGAGTGAGCCTCACCTGAATAGAGGTGGGATACAGTCATTTAAAACCGAACCCAAAACAAAGATGTGACTTCACTGCTTGCAATGATTTCTAATGTCTTGAGAGCAAGCAAATTGACATTGACAACCATACATTATCTTCATAAAAATGGGATTTGCCTTTGAATCAAGTTCATATTTAGTGTGTTCACAATCATTATTGTTTAAAAAACAAACGTTTTCCTGCACAGAGTTCCCCTGATAGATATGTCTCTTTACCTGTCTGGCATGCTCTGTCCTGTCTCTTTAAGGCTTTGTTACTTACGTGTTCATGTCCACTCTGATTGGTTCACAGGTCAACTCTTTAGTAATTGGTCAGTTCAGTGCTTCTCAGAACTTTGTTTTCAACAACTCTGCATTCATTCTCACATCTATGCTCTGCATTGGACTCACAACTTGGAGCAGTTTGACCACTAAATATCTTGTCTTTGAAGTTCTTTCAACTGAATAAAGATTGACAGGACTTTCAAGTATTTATATTCTTTTTAAACTAACATTTACACAATGTCCAAAAATGTATCGGAATGCAGGTTTGTATTTGGCTCACATCATTGACTTGGCCAGAGTGGCTGAAGCTCTGTTTACAATACATCCTATGATATATTAAGAAATAAACAAAAAAATATTAATTTAGAAAATATATAAAAAGAGTGCACCTAACACAGCATCCCAATATTCATAATCCAAACTCAAATACATGGTGTAATGCCTAAAGTTATCGGTAGTTGTTTCTTTAAGAGGATTTTCTAGAGACCCATGGCACTAGTAGATATGATTGCCACTAAAGAACTTGACCAGTCTTGTCTCTGAGGTGAGATAGCCAGCTTGCAACAATAGGTGATATAAAAGTCAATGGATCCACCTTGTGCCTTATAATTAACTCACTCCAGTCAACAATATGCTAAACTATGATGGCTCAACAAGATGCTAACAGTAGGTTCTGTTTTTCTTTTCTTCCAGCACTTAACCGTTTCTCAACAAATACCTTGTTTATTGATGCAACGTTTTAGGCTACATATTCTTTAGCCAGCAACTCCCATTATTAAATGTTCAGGTCAGATTGCTGCAGCAGGTCAGGTAGGGGTTACTGGAGCACAAACTGATATAAATTGAACTCCCTAGATATAAAGATGGGTTGCATACAAAGCAAACAAAAAGGCCAACATTTCGATTGTCCTGCAATCTGTCATGTGACATTGGTCTTTGCAAACAGTGATTATTTTCTGCCCTCCCTGGGTATAAGCTGTCAGTTTGGCAGATAGCTAACAGTTCTTCAGTGAGAGCCTAAGTTTCCTCTTTTGATGGGTTTCATTGCACTCTCAGCAGAAGTTGACTGTAAACTAGACACAGAAATAACAAAGAGGAATAAAGCATATGCTTACATATTCAATATGTAACATTGGTAAGTAAAGTACTATTCATGAAAAAAATGTACTGTCTTCAGCATTACCTTCACAAAGTCCGCTAGCTTAATGCTAACACATAAAGGAAAATGCCATATACCAGCTAATGTAATTAGCATCTCGATCGTGATCACTTTTAACTCCTCAAACCAACAGTAACACTATAAACAAACAATGTTGCAATGCACAAAGACTGAACCCGAAACAATAAACAATACTCACAAGCACATACTCTGTCGTTTTTGCAGAAAGACGAACTTTGGAGAGCTAAACAGCTGCAGCCTACTCCAATGTAACTAACTCACTTATGCAACACTGCCACCCTCTGGTGAAAACGTGCACACAAACGAGGGGGCAGCACCATAGACTGTAAAAAACATGGACGCCGTGATGCTGGGCTCAAATTGAAGCCTCCACGAAAACTGCTCCCCCTGGTGCCTGGTTGCAGTATAGGTCAAATCTCCGTCTCCCCCATTCATCTGGACGGGCCGAAGTGAAACTTCAAAAAATTAATACACCTCGTAGAAATATTTCTCCCATCTGTATGCTGTGGTGACATTAAAGTATTATTGGGCTGCGTGTTTTCCAAGTCCTCTTTTGTCTGAAAAGTTTCTTTTTTATCAGTTATTAGAGTTTAAAAATAACCGCGGTTTACGGCAGTTTCACAATGATTGTGTACGGCGTATGCTGAGGCGTGTTGCGACCGTTTCCGACAGCTGCGTCCGGATTATAGCCCAAATTCTCTACTGGTTGCACAATGGCGGCACCCTGACGGGGGAAATTTAGGCTTCAAATCCGTTACATGGCGGAAGGCGGAGCCACGCTATCCAGTTCTTATAATACATCCATGGGCAGCACAGATTACGTCTAACCTGGACATCAGATTCTTCCTCTGAATATCTATGATGTATCCCCACTTTTCGGGATACAAAAGTGGCCAGTTTGTATCCCGACCAAACCATGTTTGGAAGTTGGTTTGGTAGCTGGAGAGGTGCCAGCAGACTTTCTGAGCTCTGCCGAAGTGCCCTCGAGCAAGGCACTGAACCCCAAAACTGCTGGGAAGCACTTCTTCAGGAGTAGCAAGCTATCACTCTGACATATCTGCTTTAGTGCATGATCACAGGGCCTGTTTGTGCTTGTGTATTTCAGCATAAGTGTGTACAGCATATCTGTGTAAAGAATTTGAATTTCCTGTGAGGGATTCATAAAATATGTCTTCTTCTTCTTCAGACTGGAGAACTAACCCTTTGATTTAATGAAATAAAGGCAGAATCCTAGCCATGTAAAATTATGATTTTAAAACATGTTTTACTATCATTTACACACTTAATTTTTGCAATAATATCCTACTTATCATTGTAAGATTTTGTAGGCATTGATAATCAAAGATTATCTTCGTTATCTTGCCATGTTTTCTTCATATTTAGAATTCATTGATTTTTGAAACTGACACGTGTCTTACTGAGTAGGGAACACAGAGTCAGACATGGTGCTTGAGCCACAAGTTGCACATGCCTGGCTCGAACAAAGCTCCCTTGATGCTCAGACGGACAATCATCATCCTTCACTGCTATATTCATCGTTACCACCAATTATATGAAACTCATGTGCTTGACATGAATCTTATTGTCTTATTCTCTGCAGCACCAGGGAGACGTGATGTAGTTCATGTCATGCAACACTAATGAGACACACTACATAAAGAATATATTTAGTGGATCTAAGGTTAGAAAGAAAACTCAAGGCCAGAAACTCAAAACTCCAGTTGCACTTGCATAATTTTACTTCATCACTGTCCACCTCTAACTTCATTGGAGCTTAAATAGTGTCCTATTTCATCTTTCTCTTTCTTCCAAACCATTATTGTAAACCTAGCCCCACCCAGTGCATTGGTTTTCACTGGTGCCTAACAGAGACATCAGTCCTTACATCGATGAAATGCTGACACTCCGACACAGGCAGCAATAACAAAATGACAGCTCAGTAGAAAAAGTGATGAAAACTCTTATACAGGCAGAAGTGGAGAAAATCTTGCTAAGATATGGATTTTGGTGGGATAAAGAAAGCTGGAAATGGGAGCAGACGTTGCACAACCGTGAGCAAATGGAGATGAAACTGAATCGATTGTTTTGCCCGTTGACCAGATTAAATCTGGAGGTTGTGCATGGAAATTATTAAAGAGTCTGTACTTGTTTCACATGAGCCTAAAATCAATAACCATTTCAGGCTGGGGCTGTTAACATATCCTTTTCTTTGAAGCGTCAACTCCCTCTGAGAATTTCTTTAACGCTTTATTGTTGCCTCTTTCTCTTCAAGTGTTTTTTCAGATCTTGATATATCAAAACATAAATCCTCAGCTCTGATCCTCTCACAGGTGCTGGACAGTTTGTGTTTGCTCAGAGAGACAATGTATTAACAGCGTAGTTGGAATGTGATGAAAATATAAATGATTCATTATGCACTCCATGTTAACATTAACATTCAAAAAGAATGTTCAAATAGAAGACAGAGGGAGTCAAAAGCACACTCTTTAATCACAGAAGGGGTTTTCAAAGATCTAAGAGGCTGGAACTTGCCTAACTCTACTCAAAGATGGAGGGGCCATCATACTCACTGGAAAAAAAAACAGCTAGTTTGTCTGCAGTCATACAAGCATGTCCATTTACAAAAGCCAGATGGGCAGAAAGTGAGAACTACCAGTTAAGAATCAAGAAATGCATGGACAGTGATTCCTTCTTGTAGCAGGTAGCATGCCTGCACTGAGAATAAACCACGTTGGAGCTGGCGAGCTTTCAGACCACTTTCCATGCAGTGTTTTGGCACACATTCGTCACTGCGCCAACCTGAATCTGTTGACACCTCCCCCTACTGCGCCACCACACCCATCTCGGCACAGCCGGTCTACCAAAATTGTCAATTTGGCTGCGCACGATGCACTGGACAAAATTACCACTGCACAGGGATGGCAATGTTCTGACGAGAACTTAACCCTTTAAGGCCCAAGACCATAGATTAGAGCCAGAAAATTCTATTTTTTTGAAGCTGAAATGTTCGTTTCACTTTCTGCTAAAATCCATAAAAATCAAAATGTCCATAAAATTCAACATATAGATTTTTCGTATCTCATTTGATACATTAGGTGTTTTTGGCAACTGATAATCCATTTGAGGACATTTTTATCATTTATCTGATTGTATTTAGATGTTTTTTGTAATTTGTTGATCATATTGAGTAGACAGAGGTGTTATAAAAGTATGTATCAAAAGTATGTACCACTGGCTTTATAGGGTTAAGTGCTGTTCATATGTCATGTAAAATGTTTTATAAGTCATTTAATTTCATAAATATAAAAGTGCTGTTCTTATACCGGGAGGAATGTTACATAAGTCCTTCAAACTCAAAGGCTGTTTCATATGTAGAATGTTTTATAAGTCATTAAATTACTTAAAGACACAAATGATACTTAGTCCCACTCAACACTCATATTGTGAAAACTAAGGCTAGTTGTAGAATTTGGTAACCTTGCAGTGAAGCTGGATCCATTTGATTCAGTATATGGAATCAGTCAGATCCATCTTGGCACAGCCCAGTCATTGTCCTTTAAAACCAGAAGAGATAGGAGCGAAGAGAAAAACTGCAGCACAAAGTGTCTGCTTGTACAATGCTCAGCATAGATGTTCACAGCTTTAGGAGCAGTTTTGTCAGATAATGACCATATTTGTTTTTTTTTCAATGAAAACACGGAACAACACAGGAAGTATTTTTTGATAGAAAGAATTTTGCTCCATACACTGTGGCATGCACCCCCTGTTATCTGATTGGTTTATAATTAGGGCTGGGTTAAAAAATTGATTTAATTGATTTAAATTGATTTTCCTTTAACTGGTTCATAATCGATCCATAAAATCCAAAGATCTTTTAACTTGGGTAGTTTTTTCTTCTTTGGATGAGCAGAGAAGCAGCCTGTGGTATCAACCCTGCTAGTCTGGTGTGATCAGCGTTTAGCGTTGCTTTCTACTGAACAAGATCTCATGAGATGTTACTGCAAACAAACATGGTGGAAGCACTATATGGGCACCACTGGCAAGTTTAAAAGCTGATGTTTGGATGTACAGTATTTTAGATTTAACAAGTACAAAGGAAAATATGAGTTGGACAAAAAACAAGTAATATGCAGAATATGCATCAATGCATATCATTAAAATATGATTAATGTAACTGCTTTGGGTTTAGTTCTTCATGTTAAAACAATTCTTGATTTACCAGGTCAAAAGTCACTTTTTAAATTTACAGCACTATTTTAACTCAGCTATCCCAGACTGAATAAATATCGAATCAAATCGATCCAGAAAATCTGAATCGATACCCATCCCCATTTATAATGGATGTGATTGGCGGAAGAATTATCCAACCACTCAACAGATATGCTTTCTTTCTATGGGCTGTCGCTCAGATGGAATTGTGAACTATATTCTGTATCGTATATTGAACTGTTTATCTGGTGTATCAGGTTAGGATTTTAGTGGAAAACCGGAACACTCACCCTGGGGTAAGGATTTTATTTTCTCACTTGTTAATTAAATCAAACTGCCTCCTTCCTGTAATAAGCTTTAATTCCACCTCATTATATTGCACAGCTGGCCTACGGATACACTTCAATTGTCTGAAAATGCATCCATTATTATTTGCTTATTTTTCCCATTTCCTCCCCAAGAACAGTGAAAAGTTACATGGATTTTATGGTGGGAGACACAGACAACATATGTCTCCAAGTCTAGTTTCTTTAGCTGATGAAAGATTGAGCCACCAAACTCACACCTTAGAAAATTAAATACCAGATTTAATAAGGTCAAGTTATTTCATTTTCACAGGGTGAGATGAGTTTCAGAGTAGATCTGCCACTCAGTATCTGATTTGCTATTCTGCATCCAACACGGTCTAGGCTTCTTCTATCCATAATCTGTATTGCTTCATTTGGTTGCATGTGGCTGGGGCATATTCCAGCAGACACGGGGACAGAAGCAGGATACATCCTGAACTGGGAACCAGCTGATGACGGCCACACAGGGAGACTGACCACCATTCCCACACTTACCTAGGGCCCTATAAAATCCATGACTACAAAATCGCAACTGGACATTAAAAGCAGAATTCAATCTAAAAGCGGAACATCTTGGAAATGGCAGACAACTTATGTGAAAGCTTTTTTTTCTGAATAAAAAGGAATGCAACCCTCCATAAAATGCTCCGAGGGGGTCTCCAAAGCTGGGGACAATGCATGGTCCACCTACCCTCCCTGTCCTCCTCCCCGAATTAACAAAAAGTGGGAGAGACGTCATCTCCGAGTTATCAGCGTTCCAGTTACACAAGTCAGAAAACAAGATGGCAGCATCCACGAAAACTGTTCTCGCACTTGCCCTGGCAGAATATAGGCAATTCCTGGACAAATATGCAGTCCTATTGCAGTCTACGGTCACAGCGGATGAAGATCCTGCAACAAAGAAGGTCCTGATGTTCCTGTGGTACATGGCCAATCATAATAGCTTCCGTGAGATATCTGATAGATTTGATGTGTCACAGTCCACAGCACACAGGATCATTCCTGCAAGCTCTCAACACCATGAGCACACTGGGACTGCCTTTATATCCTGGCCAAGTCCGCTGCTGCCTTCAACTGCCTCTATGACCTCAGTGGGGTCATCGGTGCTATTGATGGATGCCACATCAGGGTAAAAAGGCCACCAAGAAGAGGAGGAGACTACATGAAGCGAAAGTCTTTTTATTCTGTCCTCCTGTGGATGAGAGGGGGCGGTTCATCAGCATTTTTGCTGTCCCACCAGGGAAGGTCCATGATGCCAGGATGTTGCAAACCTCTGATTTCACACATCATGGCAGGAAAAGATGGGCAACTACAGCTTGCTGGGAGGCAGTGCCTAAATTGGACAGGCATTCCTGTTTATCATCACTCCAAAGCGGGACAATGGGGCTTTAGCTGAGGCCAAAGAGCAGTGGAACTCCAGGATCAGCCGCGGGAGGGTGGTTGTAGAGTAGGCGAAAGATTAAGTGCAAGTGGGGGCGCCTACAGGATCTGTAGAACACCCCAATTGATGCAGTGGTCATGATCATAATGGCAGCACGTCATGTTCTACATAACATTTGCATATCTGTCAGGAACAGCCAAATGGATGCCCAAGACAGGCAGATGAAAATGAGTAGAAGACACACTTCAAGAATGACGAGGCCATGATATGAAATTGTCCAAGTCTTTCCTGAATTTTATAAAATGTTCCAAAAGTATACTGCTGTGATAAGTTGTATTTTAACTGTTTATTCACCAATAAACTGGTGTTCCCAATGGCTGACTTATTTCTTGTCTTTTGTTATTAAAATTACTGCAACGAAAACTTCAGTGCACCAGCTGGTACTTTATTATCATAAATCCTATTATTGTCAATATTACTTTGTAATTAATTGAAATGTAATTTTACATAACTTATTATATTTGACGTGTCATCTAAATACAATTTGTATTTTATTAACTTGGTAAAACATTAGCACTTGATTTTTTTTTTATTTATTTATTTATTTTTGGTGTGTTTCTAAATACCCTAGTTTGCAGAAAACCTTTGTATCTATTGAAGGGCAATGTAGGTACTAGATGGTGAAATGTCCAAGAATGATTAATAAACATACTAAAAATCAATACAACATGAAGTGATAATGTTGTGCATGACAAATAATGTGGAAGAACATGCAATACTTGGACAAACATGCAAAACTCAGTGCAATGGATAGCAGCAAACATTAAAAACAATGCTGGGAACAAAACTAAAGTTTGTCTAAAATTTGCCCCAGCAGGCTCTCAAATCCCTTCTTTCCCTGTGGCCTTACTATTGTCTTTGATTTTTTGTAGGCATCTATCAGTGTGTTCCACTTCCTGGCCACTTTTTTAGAACATCTCTGAGAACTGCCTCCTGAGCTTCGCTGACTCTTTCCATAGGTGTTTTTTGTTACATCTGGCTGTTTTCAAACATGAGTTAAGCTCTTTGAGTGTCCTTGGCAGACCGCTGCTCTCTGTCTCTATGTGCTGGTGCATCAGGTCAATCAGGAACAATGTCGGCTCCTTACTAAAGCCTTCATTTGCAGGCAGGGTAGATGGTGGTGTGCTGATGTGGGCATCATTCTCCTTGCACCTCTCTATAAAACACATAAGAGTAATGGATAATCACACATTTTTCCATAAAAATCACTTTTACTGAACTTGGTATTATTACTTTATCTAACCTGTTGTGGTGGGACTGTCCTTGGCCATAACCAATTTGGCCACGAAGGTGCAGCCGGCATCCATGTAGTAAGTGGAGACATCGTGGGCTTTCTGGAACAAAGGGCCAGGAAAATATATCCCTCTATTATTATCCACAACAGGCCGGCGTCCTTGTCCATATAGACTTAAAAAAAGATGACATGGTTTACATCACAGCCATTTGCCTCATGAACTTTTATATGAAAGATTATTTGGATCACAACATTTTCCGTCATATCCACAGCCTCTGCCTCTGTTTGGCTGGACTTAAAAAGAATTCAATGTGTAAACATCGAACCTCTTTTTGATAAATGATCATTTAAAAATATCCAGCGCTCATCCACAGCTTCAGCATACACAACTTTTATCCCTTCTTCCTAAATATAGTCACTAAAAGACACGAAAACATGTCTGGTACCAAGCTACCAGTCTATTGTTTTTAGCCATTGTTAACATGCACTACATTGTAGTTTGCACATACCACGCAACAAACGTAAGTATTACTCTAGCAGCATTTCTATATGTAGACCTCAAACTGTACTATGCATATGGCTGGTTTACTGTGACTAAAACTACTCAAAAGTGTTATTATAAACAGAATATCACCAGAGCTCAATTACTGTGTACACTTGGCAGCCATCTTTGATTGTGATGTCAGGGGTGGTGAGGTTCCCCCGAGTTCCAATTAGGAAATTCTGACCTCAGGGGGCGTTCCAGATAAAATTTCCTACACGGAACTTGGAAATCCCGACTTCCGACTACAAATGTGACACACCATAAGACACCAGGTGTTGAAAAAAATGCTGCAAAACTCCAGGCCATAACTTCAAAGTACAGCGCAGAGCATTTTCTCAATGATTATTATGTGTCAGGCGATCAAATATTCTGCAAATTGCATCAACAAACTGTTGACTGGACCCTTAAAGATATATGTAAGGAAAAATAATTGAAAAAGTGGAATATGGGGGAAAACTAAAATTGGATTTGGGAAGAAAAACAATACAGATTGTAAAGGGCCCTACATACCCACAACTCAGGGTGATTAGGGTCACCAATTTACCTGACCATGTTCATGGAGAACATGCAGACTCCCTGACAGGCACATTACAGTCACTGTATCACCCTGTCCAGGATATCAGGAAGTGTCAAAGTTCATACTGTTCGACAGATGGTTTGATGTCACTACATAAGTTTTGTAAGGATGCTCTGCAAAGAACTAGCTGTGACTGCTGGAGTGGTGTGTTAACACTTCTGTGGGTAGTCTGTACTGAAAATTAAGATGGGATGTTTATTTTTCAAAAGTCCTTGTACAAAGAACATGACAGATTTGGCCGTAGAGATGGTTCCTCCTTCTGCCGAGGGAAAGAGGAATTGCAAGGTGAAGAGGACATAGAGTGACTTGCTCATAAAGCTACCAAAGCTTGACCACTAGCCCTGTTTAATCCAGTTCAACATGTGCAGCAGGTGCTGCTCAACCTTGTTGGCATGTGGCAATAAGCCAAGTCCTTGGATGAGTGATGCCAACTCCTCAGTAAGGAAAGTAGCTACTGGTTGTTGTAAAAGTAGCAAGAAGTCACAAGGTAACGTTACTGCATAATTTTAATAAATGGCAGTTGCATGTAATTCTAATGACTGCTGTAGGAAATTAACAATGTCATGGGAGAGACAAAGGGTGAGGAAAAACACCCTAAATATGTTTAGAACTACAAATGAATTTTATGAACCTTGATTTTTTTTATTATTATTATTTTACCACTGAAATAGTTAATCACTTGTCAAGAAAGATGGACTCACATTGCATGAATCAAATTTGTCTTGTGTTGTTAAATTTTTTGTATCATAATTAATACAAGACTACCCTCCTTTATCCAGGCTTGGGACCAGCAGTGACCCTAAGTAGCCACTTCAACAGAGTTATTATTTTTATTTTTTTTGTTCTTTGTTTGGTTTTTTATATTGTTTTCTTTAGCTTCTCATATCATGCTCCACTTCAGAGCCTACAACAAGCCACAGTAAAACAAGAACAGTTTTAATGTTAACTGAAGCATTTAACAATTTTCACTAAAAATTGTTGAGTTCATGCTCAGCAGCCTCAGATTCAACAACTGAGAGACCTGCCTTGAATGAGTAAGCAGCTGATGTGCCAAAAAGCTGAAAAACATTATCAGGCATTATCAAGTCAAGTCTCCCCAGTAACTTAATAATAATAATGATGATGATACATTTTATTTAAGGGCATCTTTCGTGACACTCAAGGTCACCTTACAAAAGATAAAAAAGTGCATTAAAATAGGCATAAAAACAAATAAAACAATACAATAGACTGCAAAATGTCAGAGGGAGTAAGAGAGCTGGAACAGATGGATTTTTTTAGTCTTGTTTTAAAGAGGGGTAAGAACTCAGAGTTGCGGAGGTCAGGGGGAAGTGAGTTCCATAACTAGGGAGCTGAGTGGCTGAATGCTCGACCCGCCTACTTCAGACCAAATTGGACATAGAGAGTGGAGTAAAGGGTCTGTAAGGCTCCGCACATACACGATTCATTAGCAGCATGTGGACACGGATGGTGGCTGTCCTCTCTGCTCTGACTGCAGCTGTCTGGACTTCTGTAAGCTGACTGCCTGAGTGTGCTGTCAGATAGATGAAGGGGCTCACCACGTCACCCACTGATCATTAAGGACAGTAACTGCAGAACGATGTGTGATGTGCTGTCACGAGTCTCCAAAATGCCAGAGAAGTCGCCAATTTTAAGAGAAAAAAGTAGCTTGATTTGTTGCCACTTTTGACAAAAAAGTTGTAAAGAGGGTTTGTAAAGTCACTAGATTTAGCAAGAATGTTGTCAAGTTGTCAACACTGTTTTTGATGTATATGTTTGCCACTAACCACAACAACCATCCATCCCTCCCTTATCCACGTGTGTGTGTGTGTGAGACACTTGATGCTTTTCCAGTCTGCAGCTAGCGAATGTGCTAATACTGTCCGAACTACATGACAATGTGTTACTTCTTCTCCATCCTTTTCAATTTCTCTGCCATTTATTTACATAACCTATGGAAATTTTTTTTCAGTCAGTGTCTGCAGTCCACTTAAGTTCAACATATAAGAGGGTTCTTTGACAGCCATGAGTAAGATTCTGTTGTTTTTTTAATAAATTTTATAACAGCACAAGACTAAAAGATTCAGAGATTATTAAATTTATGCGAGTCATATCAAACCCTGTAAAGATAGGTTATATATAAAGTGAGTAACATTTGTTTTTTTTCTCACTCTCACTTTTGCTTTTTTTTGCGTGTGTAGTAAAGATAAAAGGGAGAAAACAAATCAAGACAGTCTCTTTATTAGTTATTTTTTATATTATTTATCTTTACCAAATAGTTAAGCCTTTATTGGCTCAGCATCAAACAAAGGTAGGGTGTTGACAAATTATATTCATTTTCTCCGCTTGCATGTTTGGCTTTATTCTACAGTATGATGCCTGCCCAAAACACACTGGACAATCTGTATTCATGTCTGTGAGTTTGGCTGCCAGTTTGTTCATAAGCTGAAATGTGTCTACCTCAGTGTTATTTGAGATCGCTCTGACAGCACAAACTTCCATCATGGCCTTCCCAACATTGCTAGCTAAGTCAATGCCATAATAGGAACTGTCTTATCTTGCGCTTTTAAGTTATCTAAAAAAAATCATGGCTCTGCATCTGTACTCAGATCTCAGATAAGCTTATTGAGTTATTTGGGAAAATTTGAAAATTTCAATATCACAATACAACACCATAAGTAATATTTTTGGACCTTCTATATAACTGCACCAAGCAACTTCTTATATAAAAAATACAAGCAGTCAGATAAGAATTAACTTATTTAATTAAGCAGAAATGTTTTTGAGATTAAGAACTGTGTTCAGAATGTAAGCCAAATTAATTAAATATCACAGGTCTAATTTCCTACACTTGTTTTTTTCCTCAGAAACACAACTGGTCATCAGCCTCTGCAAGATGAAACAGTTGTATCAATCTGCATTGATGCATCTTCAGTCTACATCCACATAATATGCCAACCTTTGTTTTCATGTCTTGCCTCACTCCAGAGTACACCATTCTTTTGACTGTGCATGCAGCATAAACAGTGATGCATGTTCATCTGATATTTAAAGGGATATGCCAACCTTTGTTTTCATGTCTTGCCTCACTCCAGAGTACACCATTCTTTTGACTGTGCATGCAGAAACAAGAAAGAGACAGGCATGACCTGCCCACCGCTAATTAGCTTATTTCAAACACTGGGAGTCAATGGGAAGTGTTAACCTACGAGCCATACGAGCCTATGGCATTAAACTGACAGCTTTATTAGGTAGAAAATAGGAAAGACACCTGTAATGCACACCAAATGGTTTATGTAGGCATGACAGGGTCCCTTGTCTGAGTACTGGCTAATCTAATGAGTGTCTCCAGCATGGTGGCTGCTGCAGACTGGACCCAAAGCCCTCTTAAGTAACCAAATGACTGATGTCACTTTCAAGCTGATCAATATTTTCCTATGTCTGTAGTTCTGATTGGTGACATGAAAGATTCTGATCAAAGCTCTCCTTCCAAGCTTGATGATTTTCCCTGTTTCCTGATCAGATGGATCCTTCTCTGCGGTGCCTGTCAAACATCTTGGTCGTACAGATTACTACATGTGCTGGCAGTGCATGTCACTTCCCATGTTGCTGCCTCTCTCAGATCCTTAAACCAGAGAATCTAGCTTAAAACATAATATTCAAAAGCTGATCTAATCTCTCATCTCTCCTGCTGTATCCACCAGGGACCGATACGTATTTGCATTCATCATGCTTTATTTATGTGTGACTCACTGTCTGTAGCACATCTCCCTCGGGTTTCGTACATGTCGGGAGTACAACAACTGATCCAGAACAAAGACAAGGATCTCTCATGTCAGGGAGACAAACACTGAAGTGCTCTCTCAGATCTAACTACCTGCACCCACAGAAGGACACATTTAACATCCTAGGGCGCACTGATGCACAGGCAGTCCCCAGAGGAGCTTCTTCTCAACGACCAACATCCTTTGCGCCTGCTGTTGCCTCATCTCATCCCATCACAGCCCCATTTGCCTCTCAGTTAATCCATTCCTCCAAACCTCAGTCTTTACTCCCAGAGAGGAAAACAGATGTGTACTGGCTAAACATGTCAGCAAAGACTGCAGGAACAGGGGCGATCACGCGGAACATCTAACAGCACTGCAGAGGAATTAAACCTGTTTTTTTTCTTTCTTTGCTACCTCAGGAAACCTTTTAATGCTCATGAAATAACAGCTCACAGAGTCAGTTAAATACCTGAAAATATGAATAATGTAGAGATGTGAGCATTTAATTCAAGAGGATTATCTGTGGAGGTACAAGGCATGGGATGTTGTTTGCAAAACACCATTTACACAGAAACAGGAGCTGCCTTTATTATCTTTTTTTTTTCGGCAAATTTATGTGTGTGTTCAAATGGTTGATATTTATTGAGGAAAATTTTCACCCTTCAGATCTGAAAGCAATAATGATGTGTCACGCTCTGAGAGCTGATGCTTTGTGGTGAATCAGAAGAGTCGGATCGCACTCAGTGGAGGCCGGCTCCCAGTTTTTCCTTATCGCTGCTTAGCTCTCGCAGTCCTCAGCCCCTGGTCAGCTCATGGTAGGACTTTGTTTTGATTGGCCAGCATAGCGGCCATTTGGAGCATCACATGTGAGGACATAGGAATTAATGAGACAGCAGACAGGGGTCAGGAGAGTATGTGAGCGCGTCGCAATGTTGTGTAGTATAACTATGAGTGATGAGTTTGGGTGTAGCTTCAGGATTTTTTCAGCAGAACAAATGCACAAATTAGGAAATTATAAAGACTCTCATAAAAACACTGAACAAAAAACACAAACTTTTAATTTTTGCAAACTTAATGTAACTTACAGGGCTACAAAATAGATCAAGGGTCATTTAGGAGTCAAAAGAACCAGCTCTTCTCTGGAAATTGAGCCAAATAAGCTGAACATCTCATCTCAAGAAATCATCATGAGAAGGGGCTGAGCCTGTTACTTAGCCACAACAGAATGCTTATAAATAAAATAAAATATAAAATACTTCCTCAACGTATAGTCAACCATGATGGAAGTTTCTGAAATTTGTGTTTTTTTCCTGATCTTGAAAATGAAAAGCTAAGTGTTCAAGAAAAGTCTGAAATAAAAACTCCTTCATTTGATGATCCTTTGGCACATGAAGAGTTACACCACGATTTTCAGATTCCTGCTGAATTGCCCAATTTTACTTGTATTTTATCAACTACGAGAGACCCACTCCTCTCTCCCCGGTCTATTTATTCCATCACAGGTGTTCTGGTTGTTCTGTTTATGTTTTTTTTTTTTTTTTTTTTACATATTTTTGTGATGAAAAACACATTAAATCACGGTTGGTTGCCTTGAAAAACACACCAGTAGCCAGTTAGACGTTGTGCCAACTGCCGTTGTGCTGGCTGACTTCTTTCACAGTACAGCCCTTGAAAAGTGTGAAATAAATTTGAGCTGAACTTACCAGATGTTCAAAATTCCCCAGTGACCTCCTTCCTGTTTCTCCTCTCTGTGCTTCAGTCTCTGATCACTGAAATAACAGTGTAGAGAAACTCTGATATCGACGAGCTGCAATATTTACGCCCACCTCTGCCTGTGATGTCTTCCTAGTCACCATTACACTAATGCTGATTGACTGTCGCACCACAGCTTCAGACGAGTTTAACTCAGAAAGTGCATATTTTCTACTATGGTAAATGGGTGGTCTTCAGAATAGGGAGTGCACATTATTCAAATGACTTGACATGACTTGAATCTGGTGCCAGGCTAGTCTGAGTATTTCATAGTCTACTGATCAACTAAAGTATTCACTTACAATCATATCCAGGTTTAGTTCAAAAGCTGGTTTTCTTTGTATGATGAACTAATTTAGGACAGAGTTTGTTAACTACATAAAGTTTCCAAACATCCCCATTAAACATTTCTTTTATTTTTGTTTAGTTAGCAAAAACTTTAAAAATTACATTACCGCGGGCCGCGTTCATGTAGGCCGACATAACAATCAGCCACGTTGTCTACGGGTGGATTTTGGGGACCAATAGAACAAAACGTGAATCAATCCGCCGGTTCTGAAATCTACCTGGAATGCAGACGAAGAAGAGGAGAGAGGGCGGCGGTGGATGTGTAGACAGTTATTACTTTGCAAACTGTGTGTATTTTACAGTTAAAGCTTTGGAAATGGAGGACCACATTTTTTCAAAATCAGTCGCGAGTCAAGAGTCCAATCAACTTCTTTTGAATAAAAGTAAGCTCAACGAAATGAATCATGACAGAAAACGTCAGAAAATAAGGATGAACATTGAGGTTGCTTTTACAAGGTGGAGAGCCTTGTTTACAAAGTTATGTCTGATGACTGACGCTGAAGTTGCTTGTTTTCTGCTGGACAGGTAAGGGTGCAATATGCAGTTTTATTACGTTTTATTACAGTGTTTGTTATGTTTAAATTGCATTGTTTATTGGAAAGATTTGTAAATAACGCCCATAAGCGGTGGAAAATAAATACTACATTAATCATATTACAAAACTCTCATTCGTCTGGCTCAGCTTCCTGCCACATTGTACTCTCTCTCTCTTCTTCACCTTATTTCACCAAATCCACATCAGGCTTGATCTGATTAGTATTAATGCGCTAATGTTTGTGTGTGTTACTACAAGTTTACAAAATCTAAAAAAAATGCCAAATTCTACACACTGCACCTTTAAAGACTTTCTGCAGTGTTGTATCACAGACAACCCAATTGCCTTGCCTGTTGTTGTTCACATAGGTAAGGCATAGCATACCACTGTTTGACCCCAACCTCCATCATTATAACTCATCATTTTGATCAAGTCAGCACGGCTTTATTGACATATAAAAAAACACCTGAGACAGCAGAGGGGATGGAGAGCTAAAAATGTCACTGTATTGCAGAATGAGCATTTATAATCCACCTTTAATTTCATTAGACTTTAAAGTAGCTTTAGTGAGATCCTGTCTGAATTTATTGCTTCACTAAGTCAGTTTTAATCACTTTACAACAGACTCTCTTTCTTTGGGGTATTGATTTCTGCAGTTAATGATTTAGCTCCTAACACTGTCATCATCAGAGGCCTTCCTGGCTCACCTTTGGGTGTCAGTCGATCAGCATTAAACATCACATCTCTCTGCAGTGCAGCTGGAGACAAATCAACTTTTAAAGCTCTCATTCCCCCCACTCCCATAATAAAATCACCACCGCATACTGCAGTGTACCCTCTGGACATCCTTTAATACACCTAAACAATCTAATTATCAATAGCATCACCACTATGCCATTGTAACGACACTAATGTGACAAATAGGAGGGAATAGAAGTGTTCCTGGATGCTGTTATGGCAAGAGCTGTCTCATCAGACTGTTTGTCGTCCCCATTAACTATTCGCTCTCCCCCTGTTTTCCTTCTGTTTGCATTTAAAGTTACTGCGCTGCTTTTGTTTCGGCCCATTAGCTGCTCCACGTCTCATATATTGCTCTCTTATTGGGACTCATACCTTATTGTTAGCTGCGCACCTCAGTGCTGAATTGCCGGTTTGAAGGCTCCGGCTTTTGCTATTTGTGCTGATCAGCCACGAGTCACAGCTCCTCTTACACATTATGAGTGCACTGTGTGGAGCTGTGGGGAACAGAGACAAATGAAACGGAATAGGAAAAAGCTGATTTAAGTGTTTCGCCTAAAGCCTTTTGAACAAAAATGCCAGACAGAACATTATTAGTGAGAAATACTCTTAAGAAACACAATGATTTGTAATTAAATGTAATTTATTATTTCTTGGAGCACAAGAAAGAAAAGCTTTTTCAGAACGTTTCCTGGCACTTATAATTTGACCTGAAGTGATGTTTTTTAGCGCTGGTTGATTGAGTTTCTATTATGACTACAATTTTAACCTCCCACTACCATGAAAACAAGATGATCAACACAACTTGAGTGCTGCATGCCGATGTGACTGCCTTCTCATGTGTGGCAAATAAAGTGCCCCCTCCCTCTCTTTTCACTCCGTAGAAGCTCTGCAGAGTTGAACCTGATTAAAACGCATATTTTCAGACATTACATGAAAGTCAGAGAGAAAAACTTGCATGCCTTTTTTTATACATATGTCTCACCCTTAGAAAGTCTGGTTAATATCATTTTTTGTTGCAAGTGTAAATGGGATTTAAATAACAGATTAAAGCCTTTGGACCTAATAATTACGTCAAAGTACATGTTTAAAAAAATCTCTCAACAATTACTGATGAAAATAAAGCTAATAATCCAACACTTGTCCATATGCTGCAAACATATGTATTAAAAAAATGGGGAATCTTAAAATACCATCAAACAGAGAGGTCCTGGCTTTTGCTACATATCTCTGCACTGACTTTTTTACTTAGTGTGAACATGCAGGAATCCAATTAAAAAAGCATTGTTTAGAACTGTACATTTCCTTTATTTTAAGTATTAGACATTAACCTAATAACCATAAATGATTGGTGACCTTTTGTTTCTGACTTGTCTGCAGCTTGTTATTATATCCTGCTAATGTTAGGAGAAGAAAAGCTGCAATTACAGTGGTTGTTATTCACAATTTTATCCATCCTATCCATGAAACACTGTTGTTTTTAGCTAGTTAACAAGAGCCTGTTCTGTTGTTCACTGTACGCATCAGGGACATGTAAATGAAGTGTAAATGAATGGTCATGCAAAAAGCTTTTTGTGTTAAAGGAGAGAACAGCTCTGAAAAGCCTCGAAGCACTTTTCTAAATACAGCTTTTTAAGCGGCCTCTTTAAAATAAAAATGTTGTAATCATGTATTATTCATTATTTTCTCTCAGTTGGTAAAGCACAGGGGCTTGTCCCCACATTCTGGACTGGAAAAAGGTGGTCTGAAGTTTGAGTGCAGACTTGAGCAAATAAGAAACACAACTTTAGAAACTTTCTGCCTCTACTTATGCCTGCAGAGAGGTTCTGGCCCAGAATTGACCCAAAAGCATTCTCAACAAGGCCAAAAACTCTTAAGCAAGGGGTCACAAACATATAGCCTCCCCCTTCCAGATTAAAACAAAAACAATGTTGTTTTCTATTTTTCATGGTCCAAAAATGTATTTCATTCCAGCTCACTGTTGATTTTTTAAAGAATACTTCTTTGTTGTAGTCATTTTTCAAAATCATATTAATTAAGCAATATTATCTTATATCCAGATCCAAAAATGACAGATGACACTTTAAACTAGAATTTAACAGGCATAACATCAAACGTGCAATGAAACTTAGTTCATACAGTTGAGCTGCCACCAACATCTGTGCAGACCTACGGCTAAAAAAAAAAATGGCAGCATGTTCCTGCTATTGACAGACTGCATAATTGGTCGGAGGAGAAGCGATTGGATGAAGGAATGCCGACAGCAGGAGAACACCCACCAGAGACCCACCTAACAATATTGAGTGTCTGCCTTGCATGTCGTTTTGATGTGTCCGTGACTTGAGCAGAGTATAGCATGTTTATACAAGCAAACACATGCTCTGTTCTCGGATTACAAAAACTATCAGACAGAATTTCATTGATAAAAAACAAGAAAATAAGCACTTTAAGCCTCCATTAACACAAGAGTGTCTGTGTGTGATATACTTCAGGATGTGAAACCCTTGCTGTTCCATGCTGAAGTAACAAAAATGACTTCACAGAGTGAACTCGAAAGACAAGGTCCAGCAGGCTGCTATAAAAAGACACTTGGTTTGTGAGTTTGTCGGCCAATTAAAGAGCTGCAAAGTGTCATTACCTTTGAGTGACATTATTCTGTCTATACTGCATGTCTATACTGTGTTTAGCTCCTCTTACCTTAAATGTTCCTTCTTATTCTTATACTTCAAGCATTATTCTGTAGTCCAGCAAGAAATGACTCATCTCAGCTTCATGCGAGGATGAGTTGTTGACGTTATCAGTGAAAGTGATTAATGTGTGTTGGCTCTGAGTGTGGCACAGAATATCAACCGTTTAGATCTGAAGTTTTCTATCACTCCTTGTCATTCGAGGAGCAGCTCGATTCAGGAGCCACCTTTAGGAAGGAGTGCTATCAGTCACCTTCCTGTCACACCTTATCCATCACTGTTTCTTGTACAATTGAAGCTTCCTGTGTGGCTCTCAGAATGAATGGCATGAAAAAAAAAGGCATTTCCACACCCAAGATCCATCACTTTGCTTTTGATTTAAATTCATACAGCATATTTTTTTAAATTTGACGCCAAGATAACACTAATTTTTGTAAGCAGAGTAAGATACATTTATAACTGCTCTTAACATGAATAAGTTCAATATATGAAGTTACAGACTGGCAGGTTATCTATATACCTCAGTACAGGGGTGTGTGATATTAAAATAAAATCATAGTTCTTCTATGCTAGTTTCAGGATGCCGATTTTATAACAATTGTCTTTTTCATTTTTGACAAGTATTTGCAAACTACCCACGGGAAACAAACTCACATCCATGAACATTAGTTTTAAGTTCACTGCAAACATAGTACAACATAAACAACATAGTACAGCAACAATGATCCTTGAGATGCTTGGACACACTGAATCCTCAAATATGTTATTCAAATGATGATTGTTTTCAACTGCTACATTTATCAACAGACAGCCACTTGTATGCTGGGACTTCAGATTGAGATTCAAATTCAGACAATTTATTTAATCCCATAAGGCAATTCAGTTTTTCCCAATGCTGATGTTTGATGAATCACACTGGAAATATGGTGTGATATAATTTCTGCACCATAATCCTCACCAGTTTCTAGGTCAAATCAATAAATGAGGAACAGAGTGATTAACTTGCCAGTGTTCGCTCCATTGATAAACTCAGAACACTCAAATTTGACCCTTTTTGGGGGCACAATTAAATGGTCTGATAAAACCAATTTTCTCTTGCTTTTAGCCAGATAGTAAATCATCTAGCAGGGAACATCAAACAGATCGGTTTAAAGGAGACATATCATGCTTGTTTCTCCTTTTCACTATGCCAGACTAGGATGCCTGTAAAGCATTTCTGCCCTCAGTACAAGTCATTTAGTTCCTTCATTGCCCCACAATAGGGTTCTCAAAATCCTCATTTTAGGCCATTATCAAGCTCTCGTTGAAACACGAGGATCTCAGGATGACCTACAGTTACCTTGCAACGTCACAGCCCTTTGTGCTCTGATTGGTCAGTTCTATCGGGGGTAGAGCCAGCCTGTCCTTCTTCTTCTACCGTATTTTCCGGCAGGCTCAAAGCAGTGACCGCGTATTCAGTCCCCCTACAGGCCAGAGCTGGTAATGAGTGAGTGTGAGCTAGGGATCTATATACCCCTGCTGCTGGACGAATGTGTTCCTCGGTAATGGTTTTGTGGCTAATGGACATCACAGGGGAGGAAGTGTTTTATCAGATTACTCCAATAAAAAGAAAGGTACCTCGTGTCGTCACGACAATTTAAATCTCGCGGACATCTCGCAATGACCTATTTTCAGAGGCATCAAATCTCGTTCTAGGATATCAGAAAAAATACAATATCTCATTTTTGGAAAATTACGGAGGTGTAAGGTCTTGTTTTCAAATTTATTATATTACATGTAAGTATTAAATCATGCATCAGCATGATATGTCTCCTTTAAGCTACAGCATTCCTTGTTTTGATATTGCTGAAGCACAGGGGCTGAGATTATGCACAAGGCTATAAAGTGAGTTCTTCTATAGTCAAAGCAACTTTAATCCTACATATATGATGAGTTAATGGACAAATTACTGCACAGAGACTTTTAAAAAAGGTTTAATTTACATGTCAGCATGTTTAAGGTTACAGCAGGTTGATATTCTGACCATTGGGAAAAGAACATGTTCAAAAGAAACAACAGGAAAAAAGGGAGGCTGCTGAAAAAAAAAAAAAAAAACTCAAATTGTAACTGAACCCACCACTTACATTGTGAATAAAACAGTGACAGATGGATAAAGTCTGCTACTAAAATGCTTGACAGTAAAAAAAAAGTCTTAAGTGGTGGGCTGTGGTTTAAGAGCCACTACACCCTGAGTCATGACAGCATCTCATAACCCTGTCTGAATGATTCTCTGGGATTCGCTATCTGCTGCCTCTCAGAGCCTCATTTCCTTAAAAATACTCAGCATTAGTTTGTTGTTGGGCCTGATGCCTGCCCAGGCTTTTACAGTGTGTCAGGGAGTGTAATTCAGTTTAATTAGAGATAGAGAACAAATACAAGGCTGTGTGCCCTCATGCAGAGAGAAGTGATTAACCACTAGCTTTGTTTAAATATAATCCTGTCAATCACCACCTCCTTTGTCTGGACTGCTAATAAGTATTTCATTGTTCAGCAAACATGATTTCCCCCCTAAAATAGGATGAAGGATTAAAAATAATTAACCGTTGGCCACTCATTTGCATCCCATGTTCGAAGTGTACATTTGATGAGAGATCCTTTCTATTAAATTGTCTGGAGAAGGTGAATATGAAGGGATTTTAATGAGTGAATGGTAGATTGGCACATATGTGAATATTATAATTGATATGTCACAATTAAAACCAGTCTTGTTATGCTCAGTTATGATCCAGGGTAGTGTTTCTTAAACGGTGTCCAGGTGTGCTTTTGGATTTTTTCCGATCGTTTATAACTATGTGAAAAAGTAGTGCGTAAGTGCGGAATCATTTTTGTGAATATTAATTTCCTTACACAATAGCAAAGTCTGGTTTTTAACTAGCATTTCTCAAATTGTTTTTGACTATGAAAAACTTAATGGATTCCCAGACTACAAAGCTGTGCTCATCATATTCGTCACTGCTGAATATAGATTTATTCGAGGTAAGCCCCGTAAAGGAGTAGTCAGCGATGTGGGAGAAACGAGTGGAGAGGTTGTTTAAAAACAAATTTAGACCCGCCTCTCCCTTCATACCTCACCCCTGGCTCCACCCCCGAAAGCTGATGGACGTGCATCGTCATGGACTGATAACATCACGACAACAGTACATTTTGGCAAATTAGACAATAAGATGAATGCCTGACGGCTGTTACTGTTATGTGAAGCACCACAAAGCTAATGTTGCTTACCAGCAGACAGACGGCAACATCCGCGTTCGTTTTCAGGTCTTTCAATTGGTGGAGTTCCCTCCACCGTCGGAAAGCAACACCAATGTTGACCCGGGTCTTCGCTCTTTCATGGTTATAGCCCTTCTTTTTCACTTTCTGCTCCTCTGACCTTTTTCTTTTGGGCTGTTTTTCAGCCATTGCTACTGCACCTATTGTATCTCTCTCTTACACTAACTGTGCACGCTACACAACCTACTTCTCCCCCTCCCTCCTCTGTCTGATCTGCGCATGAGTATGATCGCCCCCTGGATGTGGGGGGGTGTACCCTGTTTTGATAACTTGGCCCGAGGCACAGTATTTACCTGCTGAAATTCAGAGCCAAGGCTGTGTATTGAAACCGGACTTTTTTTCAACATGCTGTCAGTGGTGACATCTTGTTGATGGAGAGGAGAAATACAGTGATTTTGACAAATACTGCATTACATTAGAAGATTAGAAGATTGCTGACTACACTTTTAAAGGGACAGTTGAGTTTTTTGAAGTGGGGTTGTATGAGCTCCATATGGCCACTAAGTACATTAGATGCAGTAGAAAGTTCTCTCCTCTCCCTCAGTAAGCCACAGACTGTAACCGTCAGAGACGAAAAAAAAGACGCTAACAAGAAAGTACCGTACCAAATTCAAAGGCTATTTTCTCTGCCTACAAGAATTCAAATAAAAAAATAATACCACAGTTTCAGATTACACTACATATTACTATTTTTAAGTGGATAAACATTTCGGAAATATAAAGTTTATCTGGACCAAAGCCAACTCATGTTTTGTGTTCCTCTGCTAAATCACTCTGCCGTAGTTAGCTAGTGGCCACATAGACTGTTGTAGACTAACTGAAAGCACGTTATACTGCAAATATATCTGTGATGGGGTTTTGTGATGCTTCCCTTGATGCAGAAACCGATGTGCATCATGGAGAACTCAGCTTTCACCGTATTTCTCTGCGTAACGAGGGCATGCGGTTACATCATATAGCGAATGCATCTCTCTTTAGCTGTTACCTGACAGATTGTGTGTACTGATCTATACATCTATATATATGTATATTAGAGGCAAATGCACAGTAATAGTTGCATGTGTGTGCATGTGTGTGTGAGAGAGAAACACAGACACAAGCAGTCTGCACTGTTTTGATAACAAACAGCCTCCTCTACTCTGCTTATTTGTCCAATTCATTTATTTGATTTGATTTACATTTAAACTGTATTTAAACCTGATAAAACAGACAATCATTGTTATGTACAGTCTAAATGACCTACGTCCATGCAGATGTCATCTTTAAAAGCTTTATTATTACCGCCTTTACTTAAACATGTTAAACAACTCACAGTGCTGAACATCTTCATATTGACTGACCACTGATAGAGGCTTGAGTCCAGAAAATAGTTACCTTGTAATTGTTTAAATAACAATAATAAAAGTAATGAAGTTGAAAGAGTCTGGATTTTGTTGTGTCTTGAGTTGATATTTATTATAATTTGGTGCTAAAAAAACAAAAAATAATTAACTGATGACTGATTCTCAAAAACTATGAGGAAGAAAACTTTCAAGAAAGAATTCAACAAATATTTACTGAAAAAAAAACCCTGAACATCTCAGACAAAGAATGAGGTGGATTAAGGTTGCATACGATAACTTTAAAAAATGGCAACTTTTTGAACATTTGGATTTTGAACATATGCCAACAGTCTTCCAAAAAAACAAAAAACAAAAACATTAGTTATGGCAAAATATGACTTCTTTAAGTAAAGCCACCTACAATGCTTAAGTGTGGGCCAGAGTATTTTTTCTTGATGACACTGAACACAATAAGCAAACAGTGGCATTTTCTCGAGCAACCCTGTCTCTCTGTCAGCAGATTTTACAATATTTCATTGTTTCATACATCCACTCCACAGTCTTAACATTCACTCCTCTTTACATTTGTGGTGCATGCCGAGCCTCCATGGTACTACATAACATAGAGAGTTTATACATTTTTCAGGAGGCGTATTACCTTGAACTTCTCTTTCAGTCTCACACAAGAAACACGTTCATTATAATATCGAACAGATAACAGCTAACATCTAGTCAACAAGACCATTCTTCTTAAAATGTGTTTCAGCCAATGCATCTACTGTGAGCAAAGAAAAAAAGACGAGATTTAATGGAGGAGGTTTTCAGGTTGTGAATTGTCCAAACATATGTATTGCACGCTTTCTTAAGAACATCATCCTGGAGGAATCCATTGAAAGCACATATGCATAAATATAATATATATCATTGTTGTCCACTGCTACAGAAAATGTATATCCTTTTGTATGTTTTGTCCCTGAGCAGCTATGCAAATAAAACATGAGTATATCATCAATATAAAATGTTTTGAAAGTACCCTTGAGTGATTGTTCCCCTTTAGTTACAGACAGTGCACTTCTTTGCTGAGCAGTATTATGATAATGAATCCCTGAAGTCACTACTTTTTTGTCCAAATAAATAAACATTTTTGCACCGATTTGTTAAATGATTTTCTTTGTGTTAATGTGTCATTCACAGGAGTGGATGATGATAAGATAGAAGAAAAACAGTATCTGTAATTGTAAATGTAAGTCATTTTGCATACTACTAATTATAAAATTGATGTAAAAAAAATAAATGAAAAGCAGGTCTGTTTATTTCAAAGTATGTGTGTACATACAGCTGTGAATTGAACCCATAAATATGATTTTTTTCACACATAATGACCAAGGACTTCTTATTTTGTTTGGCCTCCTTTGACTGTGATAAAATCTTGCATTCTTGCCTTATCTAGTATTGGACAGTCTCAAGTTCCAAATTGTTTCTTCCTTAAACAGACTTGGATAAGATTAAACATTTTGGTGATCAATCTCTGGTCAATCCCAAAGATGTGGAATAGGATTCAAATCCAGACTTTAATTGACCAAGTCCCCTTGTTCCAGTAATCCAGAGTCCTTTTCTAGGTCAAAGTGTCTCTGCACAGCTTTTAAATATGTTTGGGGTCATTGTCTTGTTGGTATATGAACCAAGAACCAATCAGATTCAGTCCTAAAGGGATTCATAATGCACTAAGATGTTGTTGTAGATGTTCTGGTTCATGATGCCATTCATTTTCACAAATAGAACCTCAGATCATCATAGAATCACCATCCTGTTTCACTGTGGGTGCATTTTGAATCAAAACATTCCCCAGCTTTTATAAGATTAGAAATGAGACAATGCGGAGCAAAGAGCCCAAAGTTGGACATGTTATCCCTAAGTACCTTCTTCCAGTCATCAAAGTCCAGAGTTTGTGCTTTTTGGCAAATCTGAGATTTCTGCAGGCATCTACAATGACTCCTTAACAGCTTTTCTTCTCTTGATCCGTGATCCATCAGTTGCCTGCATGTGGTGATTCTGGAGACTTTCTCAGACTCTGATCTAGTAGCATTCATCTGTGCTTGAATATCAGCCGTGGTCTTTCTTCCATCTCTAGCACTGAAACTCTTTAGGTCTCCGACATCTGGTTCAGTTAACTGGTTTCCTGACTCTTCCTTGGCTCAATGTGTAACTTCCAATCTCATCGTTAGTCACCAAAGCAGACTTGACCACACTGTGAGAACACTTTGGGCTCTAATTTCATGGCGCAGCGCAGGGGGCGCAAGCCTGGCGCACCCCGCGCAGTGTTAATTTCGTGCGGCGCACCGCCGTGCGCTGCCAATTTGACAATTTGGTAGATCGTCTGCACAGAGATGGGTGTGACGGCGCACCAGGGGGAGTTGAAGGTGCACCTTGGGGAGCTGTCGACAGATTCGAGTGGCGCAGTGACAATTTCGTGCCAAAAAACTGCGCGGAAGGTGCGCTGAAAGCTCGCCAGCTCCAACCTGGTCTATCTTCGGCGCAGGGCGGAGCGCACCCTCCGCAGCTGTAATTTGGTGACAAGCGCACATGTGAGTGTCAGGCACATTTTAATGCAATTAACAATCACAGCAATCACTATTTAATGTAACCGTCTGAACCAGCATATACATTTGTATCTATATTAACTGTCCCGTCACATCTGATGTCGGATTAAAGCCGTTTGTCATCATGTAAACTTAACCTGACGGCAGCTGGAAGTTTGATGCACATCTTACAAGTCAACAATAAACAACCTTAACATCTGATACTGAATAAATATCTGGCTTCTCTCATTTCATTAAATTCAAAGAAAAGAGGAAGAAAAAAGACGAAGAAAAAAGAGAGAAAATAAATGTATGTCACTCAGGATTTACCTGTGATTTCCTATATTCCTCTATTTTAGTCTGTATTTTTAACGTGATCTAAAAAGATGGAGTACATCATTGCAAGGAGGATGAGGCGGAGACATTGGGAGAGTATACAGTTTATCACTAAAGGCTCTGCTATTTGGCAATGACAAACCAGGAGTGCAGGTGGATCACAAGTATTATGAATGGATAAGCCAGCGGGTGTGTAACTGTCTCTTAATTTTGTACTCCTATAATGACAAAGGAACAGATTACATCTGTCCTGGGAGCTGGCCCACACGGTGGCGCGCCCCGCTGTCCATTCTCCTCCTGAAGGGACAGCTACTCCACTACTGGATCTTTCGAGCACACTGTTTCCGCGGTGGCAGGGATCATTCAGACCAATCAGACGCTGCACCTCGGCGGCAGCGCATTTAAAGGCGAGGAGAGGCGCTCATTTGATAGGTGATGACAGCGATTGGCTGAGTTAATCCCACTCACGTCTATCCTCCTCCTACTCTGACATTTGCGCGGAGAGGCAGAGACGTGGGCGGGGAGGCGCTTCTCTGCGCCTTGAGTGCGCCTCTCTTGGCACTGCAGGAAACTTGCAAAGTGCGCAGGTCACACCCTGTCCGCGCGGCGAAGGCCGGCGCAGAGCAGGTGGGCCTGCGCTTGCGCCTGGTCTACGAAATTAGAGCCCTAAGTCTTTCTCTTTTTGTCTCAGAGAGGATCCTAGTGCTTTAATGTGGACTCTTTCAGTTTTAATAAACTCTGGAAGCTTTACCATTTTGAACATCGATGAGGGATTTTAATGAGAACAATGAAAATTAGCAGCTTTTTTGTTTTTAGCAGCTTTGCTGTTTTTGGTCATTTGAATAGAATCCCAGGTGCCATCAAAGTGAAACTAAGACGAATCTTTCTTTTTTATTTTTATTTTTTGTGATTATCTGAAGAAATAACAGCAGTCTCGTTCAATAGATGGAAATGAAAATGCCTGTGCTGCAGCTCCATACACTGATCACTGATCACTGATGTGGTGGCAGCCTTGTGCCTTAACTCATTTTGCCTTCTAGCCCCTTCCCAGTAGTCACATGACTAAGAGCTATAAGTACTTTGTATCCATCTGATACCTCTACCTCAGGGTCGGGCCACTGGTGGCCCAGGGGCCATACGTGGCCCTTTACCTCACTCAATGCGGCCCACCAATCATTTCCCAAAAATAACAAAACAAAATGGAAATGTGAAGAAACGGGAAAAAAAAAAAAAAACAGTTACTAAATACGATTTATCATGTAATGCATAAATTAGGATCAATGATAAAATATGTTTACTAACGGTAGATTGCCGGTAAGTGCTTTGTTCTTTAAAAGTAATTAAGTAGTTATTTTGCTATGATTGTACCTCTAAAAATGTTTTATGAGGCATTAAAATATAATTTATGGTATTGGTAAAAACCATATTTGGAATCAGTAGTAATGGTAATATATTTGTGCTTTAAAAACTAGTAAACATTTATTCTTTTATTGCATTAAAGAGAAGCTTAATTTAGCTCTAGTTATGTGCCATGCTCAATAGATCATGAATTTTTAATTATGTTAGAATATTCAATTGTTGGTAAAATTATCAAATTATTATTATATCAATTACTATTACATATTTTTGTTTATTAATATATTTTTTCTTTATTGAGAGTTCTCAACAATATGTAACAGTGTGGCCGTCTGGCACTGAAAAAGAAATGAATGTGGCCCTTTTGGTATTGATAGTTGCCCACCCCTGCTTTACCTGCATTATCTTCTGTCTTCACCAGTTAATGACACTTTCATTCTTTCATTCCATACCATCCATTCATGTGTTAAATTTAACTCACTTTTACACATAACACACATCTATTAGTTGCAGTATGTTTATTCACTCTTTACATTCAGTCTCTTTCTCTTCAATCTGTTCATTCTAAAATCCATCAAGTCATTCAGTTTCCATACTATGCACACAATGCAGTACTTCCACATATACGTACATGTCTTCAGTCCATCATCTCATTGCTCTTTGCTGTTAACATTTCTCTATCAGCTCAACCATAATAACTCACTGTTTTTAGCCTATTTCTAATTAAACTATTATCCAATTTGTACCCATTAACCACCCACCCATTCATCGACCCTGTACTGTGGGGTGGGAAGATTCTACAAGCAATTTACCGCACTAGGCAATTTTGTATTTCAGTCACAGTGGTACCCCTAATTAATGAGGGCCCATTAATGGAGGATAATTAAAATCACTCCCCACCATCACATCAGAGCTTTCTATCATCCCACTGTTGACTGTTTACAAGGGCAGTTTGTGCACAAAGAAATTAGTTTGTCTTTGGGTTTTCTTTCAAGGAATTTCAGTTCATTTGGAGGATTGAATCCACATGATTCCTCAAGTTCTTCTTTTGTTGACCCCTTTACTCTGCCCTTACATATTTCAGCACTACTTATTCTTCCATATCAAAGTAACGCAGGAGAAAGTACTCACTCACTGATTTTGAAAACATGAGGGACCAAATATATATATCGCCCAATTTTAACAAAGTTACTGTAAGGTGCCAAATAAAAGCCAGGTTCCAATTAATCGCCGGGTCCCAAGTAAACACTGGGTGTAGCAGTACATTTATACAAATGGATGTCCATTCCAAAAAAATGGCAGGTGTAGCAGCATATGTTTACAAATAGACGCTGTTCCAATTAAGTACCAAGTTTAATTTATTCAGCACAGCATACGAGCTACGGTCGAAGCTATGAAACACACATCAATCAAATCAAGTCAATCAAAGAACTTTATTTATCTGTTTGGAACTTCATTTGTGCAGAGCATCAGTGCGTGTACAATACAACATGCATTCAAAACAGTCAACCCCCATGCACAAGAACATCCAACAATTGACCATCAATTGATGTGCCAGCACCATAGAAAAAAGCATGATCAATGAATGGATGAATAAATAAGTACTGATAGAAGACAATTAATTAAAAAGAATGAATGAGTGAATAAATAGTAATGATAAAAAAAATACAGAAGGTATATAAATAGGTAGATGAAAACAAACCCTAGTCATAGACTCGTGCAAACATACATGGAATAGGCTTTCATGAGCCTATTACAGATGTGCAACTGTCTCACAACTGACAGTTCATGCTTGAAAAACATGATCAGACTATACCTCATTAGTCCACATGGTTTCCTTGTCTCTCGGGACATCCTGTCGGCTCGCTTCTCCTCCCTCTGTATGTCAACAAATGCACATTGGTGTGTGGCGCTCTGTTTTACGACAGTGTAGTTGCATTCAATGGCAGGCATCCAGCTGGAAGGGAAAAATGAAGCAGCTGCATCTATCCCCCCACAGAATTAGCTGTGTTGCTCAATTGACAAATACATGATCCTTACAAGTTTTACCTCATTTTAAAGGTGACAGTTTTATGTAAATCATTTATTGGAGGCAAATATCCTTGGGTCACATTGACCCCAAGGACCCCTCAAGGATTTGGGGATCCCATTTTCTTCAGAGGCCCAAATGGAAAAAAAAATCATATGTTTGCATCACTGTTTGTAAATCAAGCTTGCAAGTCCATTTTGAAGCCAAATATGACCAAACCGTCTTGACTAGCATTTTTTTCAGCCCTGTTTTACACCCAAGTAAAGTCATGTTTGAGCACATTTTTTTCTGAGGCCAAAATGAAAAAAAAAGTCATGTTAAGTGGTTTTTCAAATCCTGAGCTGATTATAAAAAGGCTTATAAGTCCATTTAAAAAAAAAAAAGGCGATTGTGTAGCAGGCTTATCTCAGCGTTTTACTCTTAAATAACTGTTCTTTAAATACCAGCATGGCATTTCAACAGGCTAATAAAAGTCCTCTGCATGGTGTTTCATTGAGGTTTGAAGTGTTGTTAAAATAGCTTCTTACTGGTGAGCTGTGCCAAAACTCAGCCCTCCTTTATTCATGTTTCAAAGATCACATGCTCGCCGCTTTGAGAAGTGAAATTCAAAGTTAATGGGAGGCCATGGTGTTTTAAAAATATTTAAAAAGAAATCACAAGGACGTGACATCTTGGCGCTCAGGTGGTGTTCTTCAATTTCCTCATGGTGTTTTTGGAGTCCTGTGTTGTATGTAGGAGTCAGCCTATAATATTTGCTTGTAATTTCATCTTCTTCAGCACTAGAGGAGCCAAACCTTGGTTATCTGACCTCTGCTTTGAACTCTTTAAATCTCAGTGTCTAAAAGGGAAGCAGCCTATGTGATTCCCCATGGCTTTTGCTGGCTTTGCCTTGTTTGAACAAAGTTTTGTCAGATTTTCAAAGTTGTACAAGGAACTAGCAGGTTTAACTCTGTCTGCTACCTGAGTTGACATCTTGTTGGCCCTTTGTTGAACCTCGACCATTTACTGGTCTTTTAGTGCACAGAAAAAGCAGCAATTAAGATCCAAACATCCCCACTGAAATACCTAACCCCTTAATAGCTTGTGCATTTGATCCTGCAGCAAAATAACACCACCATATCCTGCTTGAACAGAGTCAGAGATAACCTTTCCCAGTTCAAAATGCCTTCACCATAGCAATTTATCTGGGTGTTTAGGTTGATCAGTTTCCCCACTGCCTTCTGTGATGCAAGATTGCAAAGCCACACTGGCATTTCTCCCTTTGAAATCTGAGTTTGTGCACTAATAAGAAACGCTCATCCCAAGCAGCCTTGATCTAAAGATATACGTGCACTCTCTCCGCCTATTCATCCTTCATCCAGCTGATGATACCAAAGAAGCCTCATCGGGGCTGACACTTTGTCCGCTTTCAAAGCCTGCCTTTCAAAGCCTGCTTCTATCACCGGGAATTCCAGGAAATGCTGCAACCAAGGAATTGATGTCTTTGTAGGTGAAATTCATCTATAGTAACAATCTTGGTGAAATGGCAGCAATGCTCCTGGCCCCACTGTCTGAGAGATGACATTTTGTAGAGCAGTTTTTTATTCCTCATTACTCCTCATGTTCAATCCATCATCCCTCCAATTTCTCCCCTCTCCCCTCTCTTATCCCAAAATATCCTCCCTGCCTTATATCAGCCTTTTATATTTTATTTTATCCCATGTGTGCTTTTATTAAACCTGATTTCCCCTGCCTTTATAGGACACTACGTAAAACCACAAATCATCTGCAAATATATAACTCACAATAATCTTAAACTTATAATTTCCTCTTTTAATGTCTGTTGAAAACTATTAAATCCTGACCATGCATGACAATAAAACTGGCTTTTCAGGAAGCAATTAATGCTGTATAGTGATGGCAAAGCTACTTGTAAAATGTGTGAACTAGTTGCTCAGTAACAGAATCAGCTTCACCACTCTGACCTACCACCTGCTGAAAGAAGCAAGCTAAGTTACACAAATGTAACTACATTAAAGTCATTAAAATGTACTTAGCAGATATATAAATTAATAATAATAATGATTAAAGTAATTAAAATTAAGAGTTGTTATTGATAGTAATATATTGTAATCATTGTTGTTGCTATGTTGTTATTACTATTAAAGGGACTGTGAGGAGTTTCTAAGTAATTAAAAAAAGTCTCACTTTTAGATATATGCCTGATGAAAATACACACTTTTAGATGAGTTTTATAGCATCAAACTAGGTTATCTATAAATGCTATTCCTTAGCCTTCCGGTCGGGTGGGACAGGGCTGGACTGGCCTGGATACTCAACCTCGGGAAAAAGACAATTAAAACTAGAGCAAATTTATATTATTCAGACATGTCTTAGAGCACCAGGCTGTAAGTAGCGATATATAGCCAGCTACAAAACTACGATACTAAGTTTTCCAAAAATTGCTTGTCACACATCAAAAACTACCGCTACGTAACTAGAAAGAGATACATTACCTCGTCGCTTTGCATCCTGTAAGTTGTTGAAAAAAGAAGTTGTAAAGCTTTGGATCACACACTTCTTTTGGTGCGTTCCAGTTGTAGTCAGAAGTAGGAATTTTGAGTTCAGAGTAGGAAACTGCAACTGGAACGTCCCCCAAAGTCGGAATTTCCTACTGGGAACTCGGTGAAACCTTGCCACCCCCGAGTTGACAATCGTAGATGAATGCCCCCAGTGTGAACAGTTATTTAGCTCCTGTAATAATCAATTTATTTGCACTTCTGACTGGGGTGTGCCGCTCTAGATCAGCTGTATACATCGTATTGTTAGACTTATATTTACAAAAATGCTGACATAGTGATAATCACATTCTTCATGTGATATTTGTGAACAACAACGCAGGCGTGCTAACAACAGCTAACAATAGCCTGGTAGATCGGCATGTTTTTTTCTGACTTCAACTGGAACGCCGATAAGTCGGAGATGACGTCACTCCCAGTTCTGAGGTTACTGAAACACAGCATTACGACAGTCGCCGCGTGTGCTCATGGGTAGCAGAGTCTTTACGTTGCCGGTAATAGATTCTCCTCACAGTCCCTTTAAAGTTATTTTATTTATTGAAAGACACTTTAAACACTTTCAAGTTTTTGTACTCTCTTATATTTATTGTACTGTTTTTTCCCTTATGAAACAAAATTCTAATGTGTCACATGTATTTCTTTCGCTTTTTAAAATGTGAAACTGGGGAACACTAAATAGTGTCTGCTCTTAAAATATAACCATTTGAATGGACTGCTTATTTTCTGCATAATTCTTAATAAATTCATGATTATATTGACTAACACATTTCTATATGACACAGATAAGTGAACAATTGTTTTAACATAATTATTAAAAAGTTTGGCTTCCTATATTTGTCATTCCTAACATATTTGAGTAATTCTTTGACATCCAAATTCATGCTTTTCATGTAAAAAGTAAGCAATATGTCCCTACACTGACAACAACACAAAAAATATAAACAATACAGAAGGTTGATCATCTTTCCTCAGTGGCTCACATTATGCCGGTCTCCCCTACTCTGATAACCAATCTGTCCACTGTTTCCCATTGTATTGAGCACCCTGCTGTCAGTTACCGGTTTGGGCAAAAGCTGATTGTTGCTGATGATAGGCTGCTTCAAGATTCAGTATGCTGTGCTTTCAGAATGGTCTTCTGCGAAAACGGGTTGAAACTTTATGTATAAAAGATTGTTGGACAATCCAAGTAGATCTGCAGCTTCTGGAAAACTCAGATAAGCCACTTTGGAACTGACAATCATGACACATTCAAAGTCAGATAAATCACCTTTATTCCTCATCTGATGCCCAGTTTGAACTTCAGCAGCCTATGTTCACCAAGTCTACATTCCTAAATAGGTTGCATTTGACGTATAAAATGCATGGTTGGAGCTGTTCTATGTGTCACAAAAACCTCTTCAAACTTTATTGCATTTATTTTCTTTCTCGCTTGACATCATGTTTATCTTTTTACTGCACTCTGCCTCCCACTCGTTCTTCACCTTGACCTGTATTTCCTCCCTGCACTGTCATCAAAGTAAACATTATTTAAAGGTAGTCCATAAATCCTACAATTTTGTTGTCACTGTCTGTCACTGTTTGTCACCTCTGTGTGTCTCGCTGTATTGGTGATGGGGAGCAGGAAAGAACAGGGATACAAGACGGTAGATGAACGATGGCTGACGAGGGCAATAGACCTACGGCAGCTCAATGTAGTTCAGTAAGAGAAAAAAAGCTGCAAGAGCAGAAACATGCTGCAAGTTAGACACTGAACAAAACCCAAAATAATGCAAGCTAGAAAACACCTGCAAGAGCAGAAGTGTAGCATAACCAAGTACAGAGAGAGGCTGAGTCAAGCCAGCTGCTCTGGTTTACATTGTCAAATCAGCCACTCTGAAATTTGAAGTGCTCATGTTTTTGAACCTTTATGGTAAATGCTCTGTGCCCAGTGACATGGGGATGGCAGCCTGTATGACTGCACAGCATGTTCCTGTTTTCCTTTACCATCAAAAAGTGTGAACTTGCATCCTGAGTCTTGCCTTAAACCTGGCTATAAGATGCTTCATTTCCAACATGAACAGAATGTATAATAACACTGTGTCAAATAAAGGTCATGATCATGTAAAAATTGGAGAAGCAGCTGGCTTAGCAGCAGTCTCTCCCTTCCTTCTCTCCCTCAAGCTCTCCCTGCTCGAGACCCTCTGCAGGCTTGGTTATGCTGAGTTTCTGCTCTCAAAGGTTTTTCTCTGTCGGATTGTTTTGGTTTTGTTTCTAACTTGCAGAGTGTGATGACTCTTAAAGGTGTTTGGCTCTTATCGAACTGCATTGAGCCATTGTAGGCCGTTTGTCCTCTGTGGCCTCAATAGATGGCCTAGAAATGGACAAACTGGACAAACTATAATCCTGTGTTTTACTGAAAAGAGATGAGAGAAAAATGGAAGGCGTTCATTGTGGAGCACAGCAGGCCAACAGGATGACTGTTCTTTTGGAAGAAGAACAAAAAAATCCACAACCCACATCTGCAAAGATTTACAAGCAACAACTGTTTGAGCTACATCATGAGGCTTTTTCTGCTATGCTGTATCAGCTGGACTCAGCTTGTCTATACTCATTTCTTTCTCGGTTTTCCATCAGGGATTGTGCCTATGCCTGGCACAGTTTTTCATGTCACTTCAGGCTGAAACAAAACATGACATGAAGACACTGATGACCTCTGAATGGTCAGAGTATTGCCATGAGCCAGGGATTATTGACAGGGAAGTGAAAAGCTCCCCTTTGTCTGCTCTCTAAGGCTGGATAACTTCTCAAACTCGCCTCTGCTTATTAAGTAGTTGTTTTGCTGCTTGCAAACTTCTTTCAATCTTGTAATCTTGGACCTGGTTTGAAAGGGCAACTGGTTTTTGTAGCTCTCCTCAGAAATTGGTTTAGGTACCAAAGGTCTTTATAGGAAAAAAACAGAATTGATTGTTGGGGCAAGAAACTTAAAAAAAATGTTCTTAGAAAAAATGGGACCAGTGTAAACTTTTGCAAAGCAATACAATATGACATTCACATTTTAAAGTAAAGTCCACTCTACTCATGGGCGTTTCACTAAACATACTGTACAGATCATTGCTGTGTTTGATCAATGATGCAATGTGTTTGATGGACATGCTTGGGGGACACTGTCAGCGCATATATATATATATATACTCAACAAAAATATAAACGCAACACTTTTGTTTTTGCTCCCATTTTTCATGAGATGGACTTAAAGATCTGAAATTCATTCCAGATACACAATATTACCATTTCTCTCGAACATTGTTCACAAATCTGTCTAAATGTTTGATAGTGAGCACTTCTGCTTTGCTGAGATAATCCATCCCACCTCACAGGTGTGCCACATCAAGATGCTGTTCTGACATCATGATTAGTGCACAGGTGTGCC